>SKCR01015518.1:0-63543 GCA_019454045.1 Zanthoxylum bungeanum
GGTATTTTTGTCCTTTTGGCTTTAAGGGGTGCAAGGGAAGGACACAATCCTTAGGAGGATTGTATCCCACCCCAAGGGGTGCCCTATTGGCACCCCTTCATGCCTTATATAAGAAGGCTTTTATTCCAAATGGAAAGACAGAAAAAATACAACCATTTTTTAGAGATTAAAAAGAGGCACTGTTGTTTTCTTTGTTTTGAGAGAGATCCACCATTTTATCCTAGTTCAAATACTTGTTAAGGAGTGCACCTTGAACAAGAAGAATCCAAGTAATCCTGGGAGAACGTTGGCAAAACGAATCCGTAAAGCACCTGTGACGGAGCCAATAAGTTCTTAAGGACAGAGATTATCTCGACTTGGACAATTTAATCAGGTTTTTCTGGTACTTATTGGTTTAGGGTTTAATAGCATCTAGATTTATTTTTCTGGTGTTGATCTGTTGGTATGCATGTTATATTATTGTTTAATGACACTAAATTTGACAACAGCTACCTCACAGAAGATTGGATTAGATACCATATGAATTGTGGAAAGGTCACGTACCTTCCTACAAATATCTGAAATGTGGGGGTGTCTCGTCAAAGTGATGGTTCATAAACTTAAGAATGTTAGAATATGACCCAAGACTGTTGATTGTATATTCATTGGATATGCTCACAATAATAGTGCATATCGATTCTTGGTACATAAGTCTGAAATTCCTGACATCAATCCAAATATGATAATTGAGTCAAGGAATGCGACATTCTTTGAAGAGATATTTCCTTGTAAGGGAAGACAAATAAAAAAGTCTCTCAAAAGAACTATTGATACTGTTGAAGGCAATAATCAAGTTGACCAAGAATCAGATCAACATGAAAATATTGAGGAAATTGAACCTAGACGTAGCAAAAGAGCTAGAACGTCTAAGTTATTTAGATCCGATTTTATGACATACTTGTTAGAAAATGAGCCTCAAATCTATAAAGAAGTAATATATTCATCGAAGGCACTTTTATGGAAAGAGGCTATCAATAGTGAGATTGATTCCATCCTACAAAACCATACTTGAGAGTTGGTTGATCTTCCTCCAGG
This sequence comes from Zanthoxylum bungeanum, assembly GCA_019454045.1. Lineage (NCBI taxonomy): Eukaryota > Viridiplantae > Streptophyta > Magnoliopsida > Sapindales > Rutaceae > Zanthoxylum > Zanthoxylum bungeanum. Next base: position 1,075 of record SKCR01015518.1, read on the forward strand.
TTGTAAGCCACTGGGCTACAAATTGATTTTCAAATGGAAGATGAAATCAGATGGATCAATAGATAAGTACAATGCAAGATTTGTCATAAAATGTTATAGACAAAGAAGGCTTTTATTACTTTGATACCTATTCAACAGTGACTCGTATCACGTCAATAAAAATACTCATATCCATAACAGCTATATTTGGTCTTGAAATATATCAAATGGATGTAAAGACGATATTCCTAAATGGTGAACTAGATGAAGAGATTTACATGGAATAACCAGAGGGTTTCAATCTACTGGACAAGAACAGAAGGTGTGCAAACTTGTAAAATCCTTATACGAATTAAAACAAGCACCTAAACAATAGCATGGAAAATTTGACAAACATATGTTGTCAAGTGGGTTCAAAATTAATGAGTGTGATATGTGTGTATACACCAAATCAACTCAAAAATGATATGTCATTGTGTGTCTCTACATAGATGATATATTGATAATTAATAGTAATCATGAGATGATTCAGTCTACCAAGAAAGTATTGACCATCAAATTTGATATGAAAGATTTAGGAGCAGCTGATGTGATCTTAGGAATTAAGATTTTCAGAACATCAGAGGGGTATATATTATCTCAAACTCACTATGTTGAGAAGATACTTGAGAAATATAATAAAGGAGATCTAAATGTGGCTAGAACTCATGTATACCTAACTCTTCATTTGTCAAAGAATAATGGCTCAAGTGTATCGCGATTAGAGTATTCGAGAATCATCGGAAGTCTGATGTATCTCACAAATTGCACACGACCTGATATCGCTCAAGTTGTAAACAGGCTTAGCAGACATACGAGCAATCCAGGACATAAACCCTGGAAAGCCATAGTAAGAGTTTTGAGGTATCTGAGATTATCTTCAAAATATGGTCTGCATTATACGAGATATCTTGTTGTTCTAGAGGGATACATTGATGCTAACTGGATATATGATATAGTGGATTCCAAATCTATGAGTGGATTTATTTTCACACTTGATGGTGCAGCCGTGTCATGGAAATCCTCGAGGTAAACATGTATTTTCTGGTCTATTATGGAATCAGAATTCATAGCATTAGATAAAACAGCGGAAGAAACGGAATGGCTTCGAAATTTCCTAGAGGATATTCCATATTCGCCCAAACCAATGCCAGCGATAAGCATACACTGTGATAGTCGATCGACTATTGGGAGAGCCCAAAATATAATGTATAGTGGTAAGTCTCGACACATACATTAAAAACATAATACTATATGATAACTGCTCTCAAGTGGCATAATTTCGATAGATTATGTCAAATCAAATGAAAACCTAGCGGATCCATTTACTAAAGGTTTACTTAGAGAGCAAGCTGAGAAGTCATCGAGGGGAATGTGCTTGAAGCCTATAAATTAAGAATTGTCAATGTGGAAACCCAACCTAGCTGACTGGAGATCCCAAGATCTAGGTTCAAAAGGGACAACTGAAACTTTGTGCAATTCAAAACAAGCATTGTAGAGTTTTATACTCTTTTCCATTCCTGTAATGACGTAGAGTGCTGTCTGTCAAGGCTAAGATAAGCTAAGGCTTTTAATGATCACTATATTAGGAGATGAGTCCTAATAGGGGTTAAGGCAGATTACCTCTTTATAGTAGATCACCTATTTCAAGTAAGAAGTGAGGTCGCTTTCATGAGAATTTTTAAAGGCTGAATTCCCTAAAGTACTTGATGAATCCAGAACCAATGTTCATGGCCGAAATGAACACAATTGTAGAATGAGAAATGGTCGAAGTAAAGATGTGTGTTGGCAATTGTCTTGGTTTACACCAACGACAGAACAGTTTAAAACTATGGGTCACTGGTTTGCCAAGTAAATCCGATTGTCATTCACTAGGAAAGGTTCAAGGCGAAAGCTAATATTTCGATGCAGTTTTATTTCAAGGAAACTCTCTTAAGTGTCTGAATTAATATTTAGAGAATTATGGGGGATTGTTGTAAATTCTCTATATATATAAATATAATATGGTTGTAGGAGGATCATGTCCCTTAAGTAATTCCTTATGGGAAATGCATAAACATATAGGGACATGTCCTCTAATAGAATGATGCATCTCTAGACCTTTTTAGGCCTTATGAAATGATATAACCATTGGGAGAGTTATACCATAAGCTAAAGGGTGCCCTCAATGGCACCCTTCCATGCATATATAAGGAAAGATTTTTGGATTCATTTATCCATCCAGGAAATCATAAGTTCCATCAATTGTCTTAGAGAGTCATTTAAGGAAAATAGAGTTTACATCATTTGTCTTTGTTCAAGATCTTGTGAAAAGAGTGTCTTTTCTACAGGAAGTGTCCAAGTAATCCTGGGAGAACGTTAGCCAAAAAATCATTCGTAGAACACCGAGGCGGGGCTAATAAGTTCTTAAGGAAAGAGGCAACTCGACTTGGATCTCAGTTTCGTCATCATCTTCTATATTTTCCAGGTTTTTCTATGTTTATGTTTTATGTTCAATTTTGATATGTTAGTATATAATTGATTGATTGATGCGTGTTAATTTTGTTTGATAGCACATATTAGACAACATACTTATTATAGTAATTATGATAATTATAATACAAATATTCTATCAAATCCAATTACTTGAATATGTATGAATGGCTTAATTGAAATTATGAAGGAAAAAAATAATCTATTAGAAATTTGGAGATAAACATTTCCGAGGGAATATATATTATTTCCGAGGGATTTATATAAAGTTTCATTATGTAAAATTAGTAAAGTCGTAACAAAGTATATGATATCATATTATTAGATAATAAAATAAAATTTTGAATTCACTCTATATTATATTTATAATGGTACGTATGAGTCTTTATATAGACAACATATCAAAGTAAAATATGAAATAAATAACACTAATAATGAAAATATAATAATATCACAAATTTCAATGATTTTAGAATCATATAATAAGGATTCTATTCATATATATCTTTGAGATAATTTTCATAATAAGAATAAATTATTTCCATGACAATATATTTCAGGATTATCTCTTCATTGACACAAGTCATATGCATATCGATCAAAAAAAAAGATGTGTTTCACGGCCATCTTCTAGATGATAAATATTAATGATCTTCCAACAAACAAAATATCCATATATATGAATTGTAATGTACGTTAATAACATATGACACGTTATGAAAATAATTTAGGTGGTCACAAGTTTTGTGAAAAGAATCATACCCACCATTAATCGCCAAAAGGACCACGTACTTTCGTCCTTTTGATTGCTTCAACTCTCAATGAGAACAAAAACTAAAACTAAAACTTTCGTTTCATGTCATCCATCAAATTATGTTTGTTTTTGTGGATTATGATGCAATGCATGAGATCATCACCATTACGTTTTATTGATGATCAAATTAATAAATATCATTTGATTATATATATTTATTTGGTGGATGTAAACATTAAGTGCGTCGGTGAGAACACGAGAGAAAATCGTACGTGTTGATACATGTACGTCAATTAAAGTAATAAAAAATCTAACTTCATATGAATATAAACCATAAAAAATATATGATTTTAATAAACAATGATTTTACATAATGACATTAAAAAAATTCGACCTCATATAATAGGAAAAAGTTTTATTTAATTATATTTGATTTGGTGTGGATGTTGATGATGGTTTATGCAGTGTTTGGCAACTTCTTTGTAATTGTATTTTTCAAGTGTCGCGTTGCTTCTAGGGTTAGCTAAAGAGCCCACCAAATTTAAAGTAATTGTCGGTTGAACTAATTTGTTTCAGCTAGCTAGGGACTAATAAGGCAGTCAAATTCTTAGGCCATTGATTAATCATTAGTCTGTTTTCTTGTGTGGAGTCATCTTAAATAATGCATCGTGTGTCACCTACTAACATAAATAAAAATTATTCTTCCTACTTTGATATTTTGGTGCCGTGGTTTCAAGCCACACAATTGCTATAAAATGAAAGTTAAGCTATATTAAGTGATGGAATTTGATAGGTGTGTGGTAAATATGATTTTTAAAATCTAATAAAAATTTATCAATAATGTTATTTGTATGAATTCGTTATTGAGTTGAGTTTTTTCATAAATTATAACTAATAGTTATTGGATAATAATTTAAATATAGTTGAATCTTAATTTTGTATTATTGTTAAAACACTTATGGTAAAAGATTATGAAGAAACTCAGCATAATTTAGCTCAATATTGGATCTAAATTCTCCTTTGAGTATACTCGTACCGAAATTTGCACAAAATAATTAATTCATGCAAAAGAGTAAAATCATATCGAACAAGACATTAGGTTGAAAAAGGTTAATTTCAAGGATGCTTGTGAGCCACAAAATTATAGAGTTCTATTAGTTGATTAATTAATACCAAGTAAATCAAATTTCCAAAGCTATTGATTAAAAAATGTTGTGTATTTTCTATTATTTAATTAGGGGAAATGATATACATACAAATTTTTTTCCCGAAATTCTTCCATACTCCTTCACTGTTGCTACAGTGAGGCACTGTAACTGACTGTAACAACAGTGAGGGAGTAGGGAAGAAATTCAGTAAAAAAGTTTGTAGGTTTATAATTTTTATTTAATTAGTTATAATTAAGTCGACAATCAAAGGTCTAATTAATATGAAATGGACTTGCACACGATTCAAAAATAGTATAATAATATGGACCAAGACTTTATATATAAAAGTCAATGTCAAGAAACTTCAACGTATATATATATGTATACGTAAGGTAATGAGATCAGCAACAAAAAGTTATGCACATATCATCAATAATAATATATATGATGAATTCTTGTGGCAATGGGCCAGGCTCGGGTCGGATTTTGATAAATTTGGTCCGAATCTGGCCATTTAAATTTAGGTCCGGGTTTGGAAAAAATCCGATCTACATTCGAGCTTTTTTGCCATCATTAATTCTTACTGACTTGTAAATTCTGAGGACCTTTCTATATGACGACAATAATCTTGATCTTATATAACTAATGACAATGTTAATTTGTCTACTTGCTCATGTGAAATGGAAAATATACAAACGGGAACAGAAGGTATTAAAATTTAAAAACATTTTTATTTATAAGATAAGTGAAGGGTGCTCATTAACTGTTATAAATTATTTTTAGTATTCTGATTAAAAAAAATAATAAAAAAGAGGGTGATTCGTATATAATGATATCTGATTTGACATGATTATCTATCAAATGAGTATCACAAAAACTGTGGTTTGATGGTATAAGGTTCATGATATTTGAGTTCGAATTCAGAGAGTGTGTTTCTTGTAAGAGTCTGGGACAGCCGTGAGTTTTACTTTCTCCGCTTAAGCCCGAAATAATTGGTTTGGTGGTGATGTTTCTAACTATTTCAAAAAAAAAAATCGGACTTGACATGATTATCTATCAAATGAGTGTTGGAACAGCTCATGTGTAGATAGCTACAATGCATGTGTGTGTGTCACGTTGACCAAAAAGGACCATGCACTTTCGTCCCTTTTGCTTTTAACCCGTAACGAGATTCTATCAAAAGGCTTAATTAAGAGTACTTTTTTTATTTTCTTGGCAGTCAAAAGCCACTTCATTTCGTTTAACAAGTTTTGTTATTCTGACGCAATGCATGAGCTCATCAAACATGTGTCAAGGATGGTTTCAACGACAACCTGCACAGGCGATCCGTTGGATCCCGTAAAAATTTGAATTAAAATTAGAGTCTAGATTTAAGAAAAATTAACACTCATTGTGATAAGGAAGTCAAAAAAAATTTAATCGTTAGATGATTATATACTTTTGAATTTGTTTAGCTAATATATGTGATTGATTGATGATAAAAATATGAAATCACCTTGCAACTTTGATCGCTTAAGTTGCAGTGTATAATATTTATTTATTGTTAGGTCTCAGTAATCAAAATTAAACTTATCAAATTTCTATGACATGAATTCTAAATAAAATTATGTTAGCACAATAGTATCAAATAACCAATGTAGTCAATCTTAGTGGGAAAAAGTTTTTGTGTAGTTTGGTTTGATATTGGTGGGTGGTGATGATGATGCTTTGCAACTTCTTTGTACTTCTATAATATTTTTCAAGGGTTACTTGCTTCTAGGGTTAGCAGATAGCTAGCTACCAAATTAATTAAAGTTATGAGATTAGTTAATATAATTTGTTTTGGAGACTAAGGGAGTCAAGATGTTAAGCCATTGATTAATCATTATTAAGTTTTCTTGTGTAGAAAGTCGAATTACTTTGATATAAATGCCAAGTTTTGGAATCTTTAGTAATGCATTGTGAGTTACCTAGCACTAGCAACAAAAAATGTCATCAAGTTTGATGACGCGTGTTAAGTACATATTATTGGGGTTTTAAGGGGGAATATCAGTAACGCAGCGGAATCGTGGAAAATCAAAATTTTTCGATTTCAAATTTTTTTTCTTAGATCAATTAAATAAACTTATTTATTTAATTATCCAATTATCAAATTCTGAAAAATTACACAAGAGATCAAATTTCTTGGTAATTACCTAATTGCCCCAAAACTTTGTAAATTGATTATTTTAGCCCAAAAATTATCAAATATAATTTTGGATGATTCTAAATTATTTCTAAAATATTTTTCAACACATCTAATGCATCAAAATCAGATTTCACACAAATCCCCAATTTTTACCTAATTGCCGTGACAACCCCCAAATTTTCAAGTAATTGCATTTTGGTCCCTTTTGTTCAAAACATGCCAAGATCAAATCCAATCAACCCAAAAATTTACATGCATCATATTCATACCATAATACATCACATATATGAAAAGCCCCAAATTTGGAGTGGGTTATGAACCCTAATTTTTCAATTTCATCAAATTGTCCAATTCACCGAATTTATAAAATCCAACACTTTAATCCATTCAATACTTCACCAATCTAGCCTCACCACTTTGAAACAACTCTAGAACAATTCTATGTCACCAAGGAGTGGCTTACCAACTCTAGAATGTCAACTTGATTCTAAAAATCAAAAGTGAAGAAGCTTTGAAACCATTTCAAGCTTACTTACATGCATCAATCTTTCATTCAAGTTCACAACAACTAAAACACAAACTATAAGTAGAGAGACACCATCAAAGCAACACAAGATGAAGCTAAGCATGCTAGAAATATTTTTCATGTTGGAAGATTTGAAAGAAAACTTACAAAACCTTAAGATTTCCAAGCTTTTCCTTCTTTTCTTCAAACTTTTCTCTCAACTACTTTTTATGCTTCTTTTGTATCTAATGAACTTTTTAAACCCTAAAAAATGAAACAAACAATATATACCTCCTCCATTAGGGCCTTGGCCGAAATTAGGTGTAGGAAAATATCTAGATATTTAATTTTGTTTCATTTAAAGCTTACTTTAATCAACTTGTAATTTGATCATTATAACTTTAATGAAAATTCAACAAGTCAACAAAAGCAACTTAAAAATATAACACTTATATTTATTTAAGGTCTTGGCCGAAAATTGGTAAGAAAAAAAGATAAGGATATTTTCAATTTTAACTTATTAAAACAAATATCCAAGTAGTCAAAACCATTTTGATAACCTTTTCCTTTAATGTATAAGTCAACAATATACACTTATAATCATTTCCTAACTTTATTATTTGGTAAGATATTTATATTTTAATTATATTAATTATTTAACAATTAAATAATTAATCAATTAATTAAATACAAATATTTCAAATATATGTATTATATTTACTTTAAATATCTCAAATACATATATAAATGATATATGTCAAATACCTTTATTTGACAATTTATTAATGTGTATTTAATAATATCATATATTAAATACAAACACACATTAATTAGGAAATGACGGTTCGGCCTGTTCGCATGTATTTTTCGTTTAACGTTTAAACGATTTATAAATAATCACCATGATTCATAAAAGTTTCCCTAGTGCTCTATGAGTATATTTCATTAGTGAGACTCTCTAGATTCAGGTATATCCGTCACAAAATCCAATTTCGTGTCCATAACTTACCCACCCGTAGATTATGATGACGACAGATAAACTCGCTGAATCATACAGGTCGAGGTCATTGCATACGTATAATCCCTCCGTCACAGGTATCCGGATAATCTCAGAGATATAGATGTGAATGTCAAATCTCTATAGGTATTATCCCGTCGACGATTCTATTAGCAATCTATAAATAACATTCGGATCTTACTTCTGAAGTACACTATGGCCATAGATTTAACAGACTGCTAATCATATATGGACTACATATGCTCTGTACACAGAACTGACGGATCCTATCTTGATACACACAGGATATCCTGAGGATCGGTCCACACCCAACGAACAGGCGGATGTATGATCTAAATAGATCGGTGACGTGACTGCCATCTAAGTGTGGAGGATGTCTCATACATCCACAGTGGTATCTCAAGTCGAAGGACCACTATGCTACTCAACCCGAGAAGATTCTTATTGACGTTGGTGTACCATCCATTAAGAATCTTCAGTGAGTCGTTCAATGTTTATCTATTATAAACACCTACACGTCTATACGAGTCTCCCTAGACTCATGGTTCATTGGGATAAACCATCGGACCAAGTCTCGATATACGATATGTACTGGTCTCAACGGATTTGACTAACCGACCCGTGTTAGTGAATCTTGACCAGGAACTATATTTGATAATATACATTTAGCAGTGACACTTCCCAATGTCAATTACAAACTACCTTTGTAACTGTGTACTGCATTATATATTATCAGGCCTTTGTCTAATATATACATATCACTAAACCATATTTAGTTTCAATCTAATCGTAATCAGATCGAATACGTATATAAAAACAAGAGGTGCAACCATAAACAAGTAATATTATGGAAAATGGGATGTTCGTATTCATGAATCAGACATAAATACGATCCGGATTGGCGCTCTGAGCACCAACCCCAACACATATATATTAAAAATCTAGAACCCATATTCGGGATCCAATTTTTTAAAATGTTATCATTAAATTGTGTTTGAAAAATGTTATCTTCTAATGTTTTTAATAATTAATCTCTTTTAGTAACCATTTGGCATTTACAGATATTATTCTTATTATTTTTGTGTCATTAATCTCTTAAAAAATTTAACATTCCTCTTTTTCTCATTAAATTTTATCATTAAGAAATTAAATAAGAAAAATTATACATTATCTATGATGCTCAACAATGAATAATAGACTGACAATCACCTCTTTCTTCTCTAATTCTAGATAAATATATATATATATATATAGCATCTAAGTTCATGGTAGACTTGTAATGTAAGACTCGACAGGCATATGATATAAAGATTAGTAGACTTGTAATGTAATACTTGCTAAAGAAAACATTACATTTTAGGAGAAACGTACTTGCAAAAATAAAAAATACAAAATTTTTGGAACACAATTAGTTCTTACACTATCTAAATAATGAAGATTTTTAATTTATTTGTGGGAACTAATTGTCTTTTCGAATGTGACAACTAAATGCTTCATTACATTCCATAATTATGGTTCATTGCAAATGATTATATTTTTCCAAAGAGCAGTTAAAATTTAAGAAAGCTAAGTATCACAACCAAATAGTTGATTTTAGACCGGGCCAAAATGGGCTCATTGACCAACAAGCCCAACGAGTTCCTGGTCCGAGCTGAAATTCCCTTTTGAATCCGCTTTTTAGATATTAGGCCGGATCGGAGGCCACAATTTAGATTGGATGGGCTAGTGTGGAGGCCCATCTCTTTAACATTCAATAACCCGTTCCACGTAGGCTAATACTTTATATACTCCTATTGTATTCTAATTACACCATTGGAAGAATTAAACATTGGGCGGGTTCGACACGTGCGCATCGACATCCTTCAACACGTCGTCAAGTCGTACGAACAAGAAGAGGAAAATGGACGAAAGCTGAAGACGCATTGCGAGCCGAAATTCAACGAAACAAGAACAGCAATGCAATCGAGATCCTCAATGACCCCGAGCTTTCAAAGTTCTTTCGCTCCTTCTCCCAGTACACACACACACACTCTCTCTCTCTCTCTCTCGCTCTCTTTGCTAATGCGATAATTTTTGGATTATCTTTTTTGCTTAATTATAATTTAGGCTACTGAAAACTTATGAAACCCTAAAATTCACTGTGAAAGTAATGAAATTTGGTGTGGTTTCTTGTATTTAGGCATGTTTTTTAGTGGCTGAGCTTATGATTACACAGTTAGAACTTTGTCGTTTATTTGGGTTTTAGTTATGTCAATTGAAACTAAAAAATTTGGGCGTGCTTTGTTGTATTGAGGTATGTTTGGATTGGCTGAGCTAGTGTCACTTGTTCTGCGACTTGTTAGTGAAATTTGAACAAGCTGAACCGATGTCATAGAATTGGTATCTCTGCACAAACTTTTCATACCTACAAGTATTGAAATTTATTGATTTTGGATTCAGGGATTTGGGGTCACTTTTGGTTTGATTAGTTTGAAAACAGAAGGTTTATACTTGGTATTGAAATTTATTGATCGTAATATTTCGGAATCGTAAAAATTTCATGAAATGATTCATCACTAAACACTAAATAAATTAAATAATGTAATAAATATAATTATAAAATAACATAATATAATATGATTAGATTTTAAAAAATTCGTTAAATTAAAATATTCAATTAATTTGGTTCGGTTTGTTTTTTTAGTTAAAAAATATTCTAATTCGGTTGGATTTTTTAATTAAAATATCGAATAATTATTTTTGAAAATAAAAAAATTGTTACTTCAGTTCGGTTTGGTTCGTTTTTCCAGTTTCAATTACTTTTTTGTCCATCTCTATTGGAGAGTGATATAAAATTCGATCCACGCTAATGATTACATGCACCTAAATTGATTGTTACAGTACGGTACGGAAGTACATTTTGAAGCACTCTACTTTTGTCCCCAACATAGAGGATCGACAGTTCATTTTGAGAAGAGTTACTTGTACCTTTTATCTTGGTATAGTATTTACTTTTGTTCTTGAATGAACATTGCTGTTTTCCTTTTCCAGATCAGGGGATGGTCCAGCTCGTTACCAGGATGAGTACAGCAAACTTAGGTCATGGTCTTATAGCTCGCTAGATCTATATAAGGTAGCTGCGTATTGAATTGACTTTTGTTACCCATTTTATGATATTGGTGTAATTTTGTATTGTATTAACACAACTTCTCTTTTTAAAGCGCAGCATGAGTTGCTTCATGTGCTTTTATCCAGTTTTTATTCATTGTTTCATGGATCTGGTGGCAAAAAAGCACATTCAAAAGGGTATATTTTTAAACTCTTTCTCCATGTCTTCTACCTGAAATTTCCGACTTTCTGTTTACAAGAGCAAACAACTCTTCTGCATTTATATTTAAGCAATTATATTGATATCCAACCAGCTAGAACCTTTTTCAATAACTTTCGTGAAGACCATGAAATGATGCACTTACGGGATCTTCAGAAGTTGGAAGGGGTTCTTTCTCCCTCTCATCTGGAGGTTTGTGACCATGCAAATTCTTATTATGCACGGTTAGATCACCACAGGAAAATTATGATAGTTTAGTTTTGTCATTAATCAGGAGATGGAATTTGCTCATTCTTTAAGGCACAGCAAAGTCAATATTGAGATCTGTCAGGTACTTGTGTTGGTTAACATTATTAACTTGGTTACATTTAAAATATTACTGCATATATAATTAAGAAGAGTAATTGTTGCCAATCATTTTGCCAGTACTCCTACGATCTTCTGCTTCAGTATCTACACAAGACACAATCTTCAATGATGCTTGGGATTATTAATGAACGCATTAACTTCCAAGGTACAACAATTGGCATTAAAGTAAACTATTTTTTGAACTTGCTAATATTTTCTGTACCTTCTGGGTGACACTTTTACCCTCCTGGACAGCCCGGCTCAATTTCTGATGATGCTGAGGTTATTACCCTTATTCTTATTGGAAGCAATCAGGATGCAGCTAACCAGATTAATAAGAAAGAAGTACATTGGGGGGGTGAGTTAATGCAGTTGATACTTGATAGGCGGCTAGTCTTTCATCTTCTTGTCATTTTTTATTCTCTTTATTATTACTGGAAATAATTAACTGTTTCATTTAGAAGTTTGTATGAATCATCTCTCGACTCACTTAGACAACATTTTTTTATGCATTTTTGAAGCAGTAATTTCCCCCTTCCACCTCCTTTTTAAATCTAAAGATCCTCTTATTATTTAAGGTGGTCATGTCATGATCATTATTATCAAAAATTGCTCAAATTTCACTGAATCTTACGAAACTTTATAATCTTTGATCAGAATAATCTACCACAGCTCAAATACTTCTCATTTGAACTCAGTGCATTGTTGAATTTGGCCAGCTGGTTATAACTAGTTGCTTTGCTTTACAATTGTGCTACCAATGAAGCCATTAATGTATTACCAAATGTAGTTTTCAAATGTTAGTAATGGCCATAGAGTTATAAATCTGATATTTGTTTGTATTTTGAGCTGTTCTTGTATATTTGTAACAGTTGCTTGAAGATTCTTTAGAAAGTTGCTTGGAGAAGATGGAAGGTTTACTCTCAGATTCTGAAAAGGCAGAGGGAGAAAACAAAGAGGCAGAAATAGATGAGAATAAGGTGCATATATTCGTCAATGCCTGTAATTTGATATGATCTATACCATTATTTTTGGATGCTGTGTAAGAACTAGTTAAATAATTGCGGAGATAATACTTGTTTCATTTTTTATGTATAGTTTTTATGCCCCGCGTAATATTTCATTCATGATAAATGCTCTCCCTCTCTGAAAACTAATTCCGTGCTCTGTGTTTCTTCTTCAGAAAAGATCAGTAGAAAGTGGAAAGCAAGGTTCTTCAATTAAAAAGTTAAAGAAGGACAAAGCTATCACTGCAACAGAAAAAACTGCACGTCCAGAGGCTAACACTGTTCCTGCGCCACCTAGAGTCAAACCAGTGCTTGCTTTGCCCGTAATGTATTTTCAAGAATCCCCTGCATTTTTCTGAATATATCTCACATTTGGCTTTGAGCTGAAATTATAGTTTTTGTGGAATTTGAGAATTTATATTTATGAAGTCCGTTTAGCCATTTTATTAAATTTTAACTTAGGATCATGTTATTGTGGCTTTTTTAAAGATATATATATATATTTTTACATATATATAAATGGGACGAAACTTGGAACCATTATTCTATCATTATCCAGCTGTTTCAATGAGTTACAGAGCTGCATATTAATTTCTTCTGGTATTATTACCCTAGGATCACACTAATGAATCAGTTCATGTGTTGATTATCATTGATTGCTTCAGGCCAGGTGGAACAATCTATAGTTATACTGGAAGACTTGAGAAACCATGTACAGTTGAGTAGTGTTGCACTGCCATCTGTCAGCTTTTATACATTTATCAACACACACAACGGATAATGTTTGTGATTTTTATGTTTTATTTATCAACTTTGAATGAGCATTTTGTGTAACCACCACTTATTTCATTATTTAATCTTTCCCAGTTTAAATTGTGCATCCATATCCCAAGATGGATCTTTGGTTGCTGGTGGATTCTCAGACTCATCACTGAAGGTTGCATTTTTCTCATTTATGCAATATACATCTTGTTGCTTTGTTGGTTGCTAATTTTGAACCACCTCTACAGGTTTGGGATATGGCAAAGCTTGGGCAACAAGCTGGCAGTTGTAAGTTTACACGAGCAGGATTCACTTTGCTTGTGATGTTATACGTTTTTTGCATTCCACGTTGCTGTAGATTTTTATTATGCCTGCTAGTGTAAATTGTTAACATGCATATATGATACTTGTTTCATGCTTAGCTATTCTGATAAAGAGAGATTGTGTGGTTAAACATTATTGGTGTCAGCTGTTTCGCAGGGTGAAAATGATACCACTCCAAGAGAAGATATTTTAGGGCCAAATGGTAGAAAAATACCTTAAACATTATATTAGGGTCATTCGGGGCCAGTATATTCTGCCAGTTTTAGTCGTCTTGGTGATTTTATTCTCTCCTTCTTAGCAGACACAACTAGTATGTACTTCCAGGGCTGTAATATGATTGCTAATCTCTCTCTTTTATTTGGATAAAATGAAATTGCTGTGCTGCGGTTCGATTATGGAGCACAAAACTGATTTCAAATCTTGTTTGCTACAAGGGTTATAACTATTCTGTATGGGATGTTCAGGTGTATGTTCAATCTTCAGAACAGACTTTAAACTCTCCATCATGTCCTATGACAAAAGTAAATGATGTGTTAGACAACTTATATAATGTTTCTGGACTGTTTGGTCTTCGTATTGCTGATTAACATTGTTGAATGCCTATGACACACATTCCTTCTTTATGTATCTCTATTTGTCCGTTCTTTTGTTTGTTCATGGCTGTGGGCCTTGATTTATTATTTACTTTTTTCTGGTTCTTAAGAGTTGAACATTGCTTGCAATAATTTTTAACTTGCTGCATCATGCTTTATGTCAACTTCTATCTATAACATGCAAAATTTGTGCTTTACTGCCTTCTCATATATAAATTCACTAAATGTTCTCCAATGCTGCAGTTTAGTCCTTTAGGGCATTATTTTGCAAGCTCTTCCCATGATTGGACAGCAAGGATTTGGTCCATGGATAGAATACAGCCAGCCTTTAAGAATAATGGCAGGTCACCTCTTTGATGTCGACGTGAGTAATTTTTGTTCTTTTACATTTCTATGTCCCATCAAATTCATTATTTCCAACTCATGTTTGAAATTAATTTGGCGTCCTCTCTATGGGATCCCTTTATTCTGGCAACTCAGAAAATTCCTTTTTGGTTAATTAATTTTTTCCCCAGAGTTATCTGATCCTTTGTATTAAATTGAAAAATAAATTTTTTCCAGTGTGTGCAATGGCTAGGGGTGTTCATAGGGTCGGGTCGAGGGCACGGTCGGGTTTAAGAATGTTAAAATTAAATTTCGGGTCAATTTTGACCCGACCCGAAATGTCGGGTCGGGTCACGGGTTTCGGTTGGAAAAGTCGGGTCTGACCCGACCCGACGTAAATAATATAATAAATATAATATATATTTTAAATGATACAACTTAACAAAGAAACTGGCGTGGCGCAATGGTAAAATCTTTGCTGATTCTTTGAAGGATTCCAGGTTCGAATCTTAACTTCACCAATTTTTGAAATTTTTGTTTATTAAAAAAATGCATATGGTGAGATTCGAACTCACGACTAGTTGGAGATTAATCAAGGACTTTGCCATCTCAACAACAAACCCACCTTGTTAAATTTGTGACATCGAAATACATATGTTATATTTACTGAATTTTTATGGTGACCCGACCCGACCCGCAGTTTTTTGACTCGACCCGCGCGGGTCATTTACTCAATTTTCGGGTTTCGGGTCAACTGACCCGACTGACCCGACCCGATCGGGTCATTAAAAAAATAAAAAAACCCGACCCGACCCGACCCGTGAACACCCCTAGCAAGGGCATGTCAATTGCACCTTCATGCTACTGGTTCTAGCGACAAAACAGTGCGGTTCTGGGATGTATCTAGCGGGGAGTGCATCCAAATTTTCATTGGACATGGGAGTATGATTTTGTCCTTAGCAATGTCACCTGGTGGTCGTTATATGACATCTGATGATGAAGATGGCACAATCATAATGTGGGACCTCATGCGTGTGGACACTTGCCTACATGTTTTTTTTTACCTCTGATTACCACCATATGAATGCCTCAAAAATTCCAATACATACATGTAACATCGCCTGAGGTAGGATGCTACCGGCATGAGACATATATAACATATCTTCATAAGTCTCAAATTTACAGAAAAACAGACATGATGCGCCCTAAGTTTATGCAACCCATAACACAGTTTAGCACAATGATGTGACTTGTAATGAACATCAATACATACAATACAAGGACTTGAGGTCCGCCATTCAAGACACATCAAATGCTCATCATCAATATTTAAGGGCTTCATGCCTATAATTACACATACAAATCAAAACTTTTATACACACACAACATCATGTTCAACATGATTCAAAATATACAAATAACAACTTGGTTTCTAGACTTCTACGACACCTCCCAAGACTCTTAGTGGATGACTGCATTTTGGGTGATCCGTCGTCTTGAGCATAACCTTCCAAGGGCTTGAAGGGCTGACCAACCTAGTCGCCAACTTGCAAAACTAGCAAACTGTATTGGTGTGAGTTATAAAACTCAATAAGTAACCACACTCGTACCATAAATAACATAAGGAAAATAGGTTAAGGATATAATAACATTTATTAGAAATATATGGCAGATACTGTCAAAACATGCTTAAGGTTATCATATACAGACATATGTAAGGGTGGCAAAAAAGCCCACGGCCCGGCCCGGCAAGCTCGGCCCGGCCCGCGGGCTTAAAATCCCAGGCCGGGCCTTAAAATGAAAGCCCGGCGCGGGCCCGGCCCGGGCCGGGCTTTCCTATTTTGGCCCGGGCCCGGCCCGGGCCAAAATTAAAAAAAAAAAAAAACATAAATATATATATTTTTTAATATGCTTGTATCATTTTTATTTATTTTTAGTATTTAAATTGTTAATTTATCAATAAAATTTGTGATTTATTTATAAATTGTCTTTATATATAGTGTAAATATATTTTATATTTGTATTTTTTTTAATTTTTTTTTAAAAATCGGGCCTAAAAAAAAGCCCTGGCCCAAGCCCGGCCCGGCCCATAAGGCACCCGGGCCGGGCTTTTCACGGGCCCGGGCTTTTTTTTGGTTAGCCGGGCTAGGGCCGGGCTTTTACAAGCCCGGCCCGGCCCGGCCCATTGCCACCCCTAGACATATGAACTAGTTTTTGCATACAATGCTCGTACGAGATTCACTACCTATTTTAGAATATGTATGATATAAATATTGTCCGAACGAACTCCTTAACCAACACTGCTATGACACATTACCAATTCATTAATCGAACTCTTCACACATACATTGTAAACATAAATCGTAAATCATGAAACATAACTATAAATCATGATACATAATTCTTAAATCATGAAAA
Source organism: Zanthoxylum bungeanum (assembly GCA_019454045.1). Taxonomy (NCBI): domain Eukaryota; kingdom Viridiplantae; phylum Streptophyta; class Magnoliopsida; order Sapindales; family Rutaceae; genus Zanthoxylum; species Zanthoxylum bungeanum. Next base: position 18,240 of record SKCR01015518.1, read on the forward strand.
ATTAATAAACTCTGAGAATACATATGTAGCGATTGGGATTGTGACGTCTACCAACGTTTGCTTGCACATCTGCATAAAATAAAACAGTGCATTCATATGTATACACTCGTGACAATACAACAAAACTGGCAACATGAAGCATCCTTACAACAATAATTGGCATTCAGAGCAAAACTGGCAGCATGAGACCTCAAGGCAAATAATCTAGCACATATATGTACAATAGTGCATCCTAACATAAAACTAATGTGACAATACGGCAAAGCTAACAACATGGGGCATCCCCACTATAATAACTAGCATCCGGAATAAAACTGGCAACATGAGACCTCATCTCACGGAAAATAATCTGACACGTATATGTACACGGAGTGCATCCTAGCATAAAAGACATTACTAAAATGCATGCTCATGTATCTCAAATATCATGCAAACGTTCTCACATATTACAAACTCATGATTTCAAACATAATCAATATCTGATCCATTCTTTTATAACAAAGTATAAACTTTCTAAAAACTAAATCATCTAATGCATTATCTTGAAAATTCATTTAAAAATATACATAACTATATACTTTGAAAAATATCAACGTTACAAGCTTATCCACACACATATCAGGCTCGTCACATAACTCGCGTCAAATCCATCATCCATCGACGAATAACTCGTAAATTATGAAACAATAAAACTATACACACACACACACACATCTTTTATAGAAACAAGCAAACAATTGATACGCCAGGTATTCATCGCATGAAATACTTACCTGACTACGTGAATACTCTTGATCCTAGTTGAATCTGTCAAACAAATGGTGAAATGCAGTTAGTATCGTTGTTACACGGAGTTCGACTCAACTAGCCTAAACTTTCAGACTTTCCCGAAACACCCAAATCAAGTCCGATTCCAACGATTTCAGTTTCATTACTCTTAAAATATCTTATACTACAAACCCATAACATCAAATTCACTTTCCGATCTATAACCCGAAAATCCCCGAAAAGTCTGAAAACATTACAAACGAATTCGGGACCTTTCGTATCATTCCTGTTTTCTTCCGAAACCTTTCTAATACTCATAATATATCATAATATACTATTCTAAGGCATCTAATTAGCTTAAATCCTCGAATTCACGTTTTCGAAAAAATCTTCTGAAAACACTACAGAATGATCTTGGACCCTCCTAAACTTTTTGAAACCATCTAAATATCATTATAACATAGTAATTAACCCATATCTATTATTACGTTCATCTAAACATCGACGTACGTGAATCCGGGTTTTACCGGAAACTCCCTTAACCCACCAGATTGATCTAAGTCGTTTCGATTCCACTCGGATTCTACCAACAATAAAAATTCAATACACTCTAGCTTATTCAATTCAATACATGTCAATATATTACTCTACGACACTACTGGAAGCATCCGAATATAAAAGAACTACACTAAAAAAGTGAATTTTTTAATGGGCTGTCATACATAAATTCCGAGGGCACCAATGAACTCCTAACGCTCCCATAAATGCGTTGGAATCGACAGAATTCAAATCGGAGCACACGGGTCGTGGGTCACTATGCACAACTCATTTTTGCCTCAGTTTGCACGACATCAAGTGCTGATCGATGAAATCGTCACCGCAACCTTGTAATACGTTCCAAGAGCTTCGATTTGGCGGGTGACTCGACACGTGGATTGAAGAAACGAGGCAGGATCGGAGCAGTCACTGTTGAGACTTCATTGGGCGAATGGGGCCCACACAAGGCGCGTGAGGGGCCCCACCACCCACCACAGAAACATCTCGACAAGACGCTTCTGGTGATGGTGACACGCCGGCAACGACGGTCGGAAGACTGTCCGCCGATCGTGTTTCCTTTCTCTCCCACTGCCTCTCTCTAAGGATGGTGTTTGTGCCCTCTCTACAATTTCTGGAAATTATGGCCCTTTTATAGAGAATTTTTCTGAAATTACGAAATGACCCTGAAATTTGCACTTTGAACCTAATATAAGGGCAATTTTTGAAATTATCATTTTTGAGGCTCTTCTGATGTGGATTCAAAATTGTGTTCAATATGAAAGTTGTTTGTCTTCAAAATACCTTTCTAATGGATTGAAAATCAGTTCAATCGGAGTTCGTTTGCTATTTATATAGCCGAAATAATAAAAATCTGCCATACAGAAATATATGAAAACATGCATAACCGATCCGTTTGAGTTACGGGATTTCCGAAAATGCAACAAAATCTCACTTTAAAACATTTCAACATATTTTTCAATACTCAAACTCTTATTCTCCAATATCATTCCATCCCGAAATCGAAGCTACAATTTGAAAATCTTTCCGAAAAAATATCCCGAAAAATTTCGGGATATTACAGTATCTGCTGGATTTCTTTATTATTAAAAAAAAATATATATATATATTAATTGGCCATGCCAGTTGTGAAGGAACGCTTCTTGCATCTGGATCTGCCATAAAGTTATGGGACGTCACTGCTTGCTCAAAGGTGCATGGAACTTTACCTGCTTATATTGGGATGCAGGAGCGGGAATCCAAACAGATTGAGATCGTTGAAAAGTCTGCCAACCAAGTCTATTATTTACAGGTACTCCGCTAGCGTCTCATTTTCTTCCTCCAAATGGTTAAAGAGATCATCTAATCCTGTAATGTTTGTATTTATTGCTGGGAACATTTTACTCGAAGCAATCTCCTATTTGCTGCTTCTGGGGATCTCTCAAATTAGACTATTTATGCCGAGTATGATTTGCTTCAAATGAATTTGACAACAACATACGTGCAGTCTTGCTTGTCATGTTCTGCATTGCTACTGTTTTGTAAATCAGGATCCTTTATCCCATTTCGGTCCTTAGCATCTTATTGTTATCCATAATTATAACACGTAAAAAGATTTTGTGGTGTTTATGAAGAAATCAGACGAAGCAAAATGAAGGTGAGACAAAAACGTAACCTACCTCTGAAGGTTGTATGAAATGCTTTCAAATGGGAAATGGATACATGAATTTGACTCGAAACACGTGTGTGGAAAAAAAGAAATTTGGAACAGCTCCGTATTATACCAACAAAGCCTTGTTTATTTTCATTCCCGCCATATTACCTCTTAAAACCCAGATACAGGATCAATTGCAAATGATCAACATTCATTTCTTGAAATACAGGTGGGCATGAATTTGATCATAAAGCCTTCTCTCTGTTTTCACATATATTGCCGTTAAAATCTTTTGAAGCACCAGGCCAGCGGAAGAAATTAGGGCATGCGCATACCTAGACGATTACTTTTCTGCATAGCATAATAGGTAAACTGATATTAAACAAAGTACAAAGTGTAAGCATGCATGCATTATTGTATTCAACACAGGCTTCAAGATTCTTATTCAACAATTTCCATTGACATTCTACTCTTGACAACCGACAAGCAATAGGTAGATTGATGTTTCTGCAACTTCGAATTCTGTATGTCAGAAAATGGTAAATAGGTGAAGCATAAAGATGAATAAGAGAAACCAATCATCCTTATCTGTTTTTCATTTGAGGATTTAAGGTCCCTTTGATGAATTAACATAATTTCTTTCATAAATATTTAACAACTCTTATGTAATCTAAACTACTAGTATTTACTGACTTCACCACAGTGTTATTCTATTACTCATCAAGAACATCCATGGGATCAGTGTTGTTAAAAGCCAGCTTAAGAGCGGAAAAAAGCCCAGGCGTGTTGCTCTGGGTGCACCTAAGGTGCAAAAAATCCCCAGGCACAGCTAGGCCCTGGCGCGTGATTCAATTTTCTGTATCACCGATCTAAAACCTGCTGAAATTCACAATGTCACACCGATCTTGTCATCAGAAGTAATATCGGCCACGAACGAACAGTCACGTATGTCACTTTCTCCGGCCGCCACATGCCACTTGTTAACACCGCATTGAGTTCTACTATCTTCAAACTGGAAGAGAAATATGCAAAAGTTTAATACTACAGCAACAACAATCAAAATTTGTCGTTCTTTACAACTCAACTTTGGGGGAAAAACTAGCCCTAGCGCACTAACATTATTATATATGGCGAGAGGTATCCAGTAAGAACTTATGTGATTACCTGAAATTTTGAAATCCCCCAAATGAAATCTGAGAAGACTTCTGCTGTACTGCTTACCAGTGACCTAAAAGCTATAGGCATACAAAAAATTATAAACAAATTACAGTAGATACCTAGGTTTTAAAACTTAGCTTGCATTCATCATTTTAACCCTTCATTTTGTATAGATGTTACCTAAAAAGAAAAAAAAACTATTAAATCTTCTGGCAACATCACCTTTCATTTTGCCATGACAGACATATTATTATGTTTTGGAAACGTTGGAAACCCCACAGTCAAATTATCCAACGACCTGAGTTTAAACGGAACAGGTAAAACCTCCGACTAACCCAGATTCTTACAAAAAATACATCTCCTAGAATCGAACTCGGGACCTAACAAGCCATTTGCCACCAAACCACACCCGATTATGCTCCTTCATTCATTCCCTTTAAAACAAGTTGTTACTAACTAAGTTGACCAAAACAAAGGGTTAATGCCTCAGATTTGTAAGCTTGAGGAATTGTGGTTGCCTTATATCCTCTACCAGCCAGACATGAAACAGTAAGTCGCTCAATGTCTTTTTGTTTACATTAATTTATTCTTTAAAGAAGGTGTTAAGAAAATTCAAAGGATCTAGTTACTGGAAGAAGTCATTGTTTTAGTTCATGGTAACATCTTACAGTTAGATATATAAGTGATAAATTGATGAAGCCATGAAAACGAGGAAATGCTAGTAGTTTATCAAGTTTAGGTTGTTTAGTGCGGCTACAAGGATCAGCTTTATCCTTGAGCCAAAAGCTTAAGTTGTTAACTAAGGCATAACTTTATTTCTTTAAACACTTGGCAGCACATAGCCTCGTACTAAGCGCTAGGCCAAGGGGAAAAATAGGAAATAAGAAAGGGTTGATGAGTCATTTTAGTTATTTAGGGTTTAGATATAAATTAAGTTGTTTTGTTTCATTTGGGGTTATGCTATTATTGTTGTTGAATTTGGGAATTGGAGGGGAAAACCTTAGGGAGGTTGCCAACACCTTAATGTTGAGCAAGGGTTGGTGAATCTATTCACCTTCAACTATCTAGTTATTTCTGTCTCTTTTATTAATTAAAATACAATTTAGTTATGTTCTTGGTGTGATTTATTGTGTGATTGTTTTGTGGATTTGGGGGTTCCATCAATTGGTATCAGAGCAGTAGTTCCTTGGATCTGTGAGGTTGTTGTTTGTTGAGAGCAGAAGAAGAAAATCAAAACCGAAATCAGCCAAAAAATAGAAATAAAAATCAAAAATCAAAAATCAGAAAACCCTAACCCTAATCCTAACTGCCGCCACCCACCACCACCACCCCAACCGTCATCGTCGTCATCCGAGACCACCAACAACCTCGCCGGCGACTCCACATCGAACTAGAACAACTGCACACGCCACCACGTCGCACTCGCCGTCGCTACTCAGTGTTTCTGCCGTCGACGATAACCACTAGGAGACTCCTCTCTTGCCAGCGATCAAAACCAGACTACCTTCGAAGCCAACAGTCGCCAAAAAATGCCAGAAACAGCCTCAACTATCGCGGCATTCTTCGCGTCGATCTGCCACCTACGACGAGCTTCTGACGTCGCCGTCGCCACCAATGTACTCGGCACGTTCTACTCTTTTATATCCGACGACCACCGGTATATTTTTTACATTTTCACCACTAAGGTTTCTGATTTTTACGATTTGGCCCAGAAAGTTTCAATTTATTTCATTTTAGCCCCTGGTATTATTTTCTGCTTCATTTCAACCTACTGTTTTGCAGAAAAAAAAAAGAAAGAAGAAGAAGAAACCGACAACAAAAAAATAAGGTGTATTGAAAGTTCGTACGAATTGGGTAACATACGACAAATGGTTCTCTCTGTGACTATATTGACAGGTTCGACTGTGTGGCGGGATCAGTGTCCTACACATCCGAGTACCATTTAGCGGCCATCTTTATCAATGGATTGCAGTATGAACTGCAATAGGAGGTTCGAGAGGGCTTAAAACACTTGAGGGTGATTGATCTTGATGAGGTCAAAAAATTAGCCCTAGAGGCGGAAGAGAAACTAGCAGAATTGGTCAGATTGGCGGAATTCAGAAAAAAGAGATTGATAAGTTCACGCAAAACCGGAAGATCCTGAGCCGGTAATGGATTCGCGTACCAGTTAAATGTTAAAGGATTGGATAGAGTTGAGGAAGCCTTGGAAAAAGCTTGACTCAATGTTGGAGAAGATGCATAAGATGATAAAAGGATCAAATACCAATACTGAGATTCACACTGATGCCACCACCTCACTTCAATAGGCAAGTACTCGCTTGACACCGCTTGTGGAGAGCAATGGAAAAAAATCTGAGAACCTTCCAAACGGCAGACCGGGAAAATTCAAGAAACTTTATGTGGTTGATTTTCAGTTTCGGAGCGATAAAGGCCTTTGTTTTTGATGTGATGAGAGATTTCATCCGAAGCATGTATGTCAAACTAAAACAGTTGAGTATGTTGAGGTCAGGGAACCTGTCCTCATGGATGAGAGTGAAGCAAGTAATAAAGCCGAATGTAATGAGATGAAGAGTGAAGAACTCGATGTAGTAGAGTCTGTAGACATTGAGGATGAGGATCGTGCTCCTAAGACGATTGAGTTTTTAAAGAAATAAGAGCATGCTATGGAGGAGGAACCATTGCGACTTGTGGAATTAGTTAAGAAAGATAATAAACCGGAACCGTTTGTTATTCCTCAAGCGAAGAAATTAGAGGTGCCATTTGCGTATTTTTTAGGTTTTGTTGGTGGTCACTCTTATCAATCAGCTGAATTTTTTGGTTATCTGGAGGAAGCGTGGGACTTCATCAGGACAATGCCGTTCAAGCCTGAGATATCCTTTGATGTGATCGTCATATCCGCACTCCCACGTTGAGGAAAACATGTTTTTCAAAGGGGGAAGTAATGTTAGGACCCAATGGGCAAAAATAGATATAAATTAGGTTGTTTTGTTTCATTTGGGGTTATGCTATTATTGTTGTTGAATTTGGGAATTGGAGGAAAACCGTAGGAAGGTTGCCAACACCTTAATGTTGAGCAAGGAATGGTGAATCCATTCACCTTCAACTATCTTGTTATTTCCGTTTCTTTTATTAATTAAAATACAATTTAGTTATGTTCTTGGTGTAATTTCTTGTGTGATTATTTTGTGGATTTGGGGGTTCCATCAGTATGCATGAAAGGTTGCACCACATGAGTGCCACGGGCTGTGCTGTCAAGGGCGTGTCCTGAGAGGCGACATGCGGGCATGAGGGGCTGCATCATGTCCCCATAAGACCCCGGTCAGCCCCCATAACGGTCGGGACCCCATGAAGCCAACAGCAGCGACGTTGAAGATGTCACAAGTTTTAAAAGACAAAAAAAATGAAGGGGAAAAAAATAACAAATCAACTTGTCAATAAAAAGAATTAAATCTATGAATTTCATAGCAGCAATTAATATATCAATCATGGACAAGTACTATATTATTCGATGTAGAATTTGTCAATGAAAAATTAAAAACTATCTCAAATATTACACCGCAGACAAACACACTTGTTAAATCCAAGCTGAGAATAGGAAGATTCTGAATCACTCTATGTCAAGGTTGATGCTATAGTTAATTTGCCTACCCCAGTTAGATTGAATCCTTCAAGGTATTACTTGCATACAATGAGAAGATTATGAAAAGTTTCTAGATGGTGACTACCATTCCCAAGCCAAATTTTCATCATCCTATAAATATATATATATATATATATTTCTATCAACAGAAGGAAAATCCTAAAAAAGAAAATATCTTAGTTTTTTGAAACAAAGAAATAGAATTCCATTCTGTCTAGATTAGAGACGTTTTGATCAATTTACGAGAAATAATCTATCACAAGAAACAAATTGGGCAAAACCATTAAACTTAACTAACGAGGATACCTCCATCTAACATGCATACAACACATTAGAGCTCCATCAAGAATACTCTTTTAACTCTTTTAAAACACCCTCCACCATCAATGTTGGCTTACCAACTGATAAAGTATAGATAGTCGACTTGTAGTTTTCCAGATTTGAAACTTGATGATTCAAATCTATAAGAACATTTTTTTAGCACACCAAACTAACAACGAAGGCTAAAAAGCCTTAAACCACCAATAAAATGTTGATAATCATTTAAAGAGATATCTGTCTTCACATGAAAAGACAAGAAAAGGGGGGAATACAATAAGAAAAGAGAAAATATTAGCCAGAGAGTGAGCCTATTCAATGAACTGAAAAAACATCAATTTATTTTGGGGAGACGAGTGAGGGAGACTGAAAGAAAAGCATAAGTTTTTTTTTTTTTTTTTGGGCAAGACATAAGTCTAATACTGTTCTTCTGTACAAATATGTTGAAATTACTTACAAGCAATACAACAACCAAACTTTATATTCCCAAGAGGGGGATGAATTGAGTTATTGTCTAATAATGTGTAATTTTAAAACTTTTTAAATTACCGAATGAATTATTCAATATCCAATATGAATAATTATTCATATTTCACCTAAACATATTTATTCAATATCAAATAATGATATAAATAATTAAGAAACATCGCGAAACTTTTACGAAAATTTTTTTCCGCAAAATGACATAAAACACATTTTTGACCGAACCGACCACCCAATGCACATGAGGGCTGCCCAAGTTAGCCCTAACAGTACTAGGGCAATTCATGGGCTGCCCGAACAGTGACTAATTTACTGTTTGGGCAGCCGTCATCCGGTTAGCTCAAAAATCAACCGATAATGCCGTTTTTCGCCGTTTTCGCATATTTCAACTCCGAAACAATTTCCGACAATTGTTCCAACACCCAAAACACATCCAATACATTTATATGACATTATTTTCATCACAATAAACCCAGTTTTTCCAGATCTGATTTTGTAACAAAAATAATCAATTTTTCATGCTTTAATCCAATTTTTTCAACATTAATCAAATGATCAAATTGAACAAATATTACAATAATATCTTTCAATTCAACTTCACATATGCAATAAGCCCTCCATTCCATCTTCAAAACCAAAACACTCAAATTCTTAAGAAAAGAAGAAACCCTAGAATCTATTTAGAGATAATCAAAACATGAAACATGCTTTCAAAGCTTAGGGATATTGAGGATTACATTTAATTCTCTTAATTTCCTAAAGCTTTTTCTTGATTTTCTTCCTTTTCATTCTTGAATCATCAAGTGAATTTGAGAGGTATTTTGAAGAGTAAACTTTCGGCCATGGCTTCCTTCTTTAGAAAAGAAAAAAAATTTCCCTTTTAAAAATGCCAATGCCGACTTAGTGAGGGTATTATAGTCATTTTCCAAATTTAATCTAATTAAATTAAATCAAACTTTATGTTAGCAAATCAAATTTGCACAACTAAAGTTTAATCAAATCATGCCACATGAATCAATAATAATTAAACATATTACATAACATTTATGTAATATGGATATTATTTAATTATTCAAATATTTAACATTTAAATATCTAAATAATTAATTAATATAATAATTATTATATATGTTTTTTTATTATATTAAATAATAAATACACATATTAATGACATGTGTCAAAATCTCATTTGACAATTAATTAATATGTATCAAATCAAATTTTGTATCAAATACAAATACACAATAATTACGATTGACCAAAAATGCCCTTATGCATGTGTTTTCGTTTAACCGTTTAAACGATTCGAATTAACTCATTTAATACAGTGAAGTTTTATGAATAATCTGTATTATTTATAATGCATTGCCCAAGTGCTCAACGAGTACACTTCATATTGTGTGGCTCTCTAAGTTTAGGTTTATCCGTCACAATTCGTGTCCATAATTCACCAACTCATGAATTATGACGACCATAGATAATCTCGCTAAACTATGCAAGTCGAGGTCACTGCATACGTATAATACCTCTGTCACGGGCTATCCATATTATACTTGAGATATAGATAAGAACGTCAAATACTTATGGTATAATATAATCGACTTACAAATTTACGATCTCTAAATAACACTCGGAACTTGCTTCCGAAGTTATACCACAACCATAGATTTATTAGATCACAAACACGTGCGGGATACCTATGCCCTATACAAAGGACTGGCGGATTCTATCTTGATACGCACTGGATATCATAGAGCATCAGTCCACACCCAACGAACAGGCGGAGGTCTGATCTAAATAGATCGGTGATGTGACTGCCATCAAAGTGTGGAGGATAACTTATATATCCACTGTGGTATCTCAAGTCGAATGACCACTATGCTCGCTCAACTCGAGAAGATTTCTATTGACGTTGGTGTACCATCTATTAGGAAATCTTCAGTGAGTCATTCGGAGTGTATATCATCTATCCGAGACTCATGATTCATTGGGATAAACCATCAGACCAAGTCACGATATACTACATGTACTGGTCTCAACAGATTTTACTAACCGACATTTATTACTAAATCTTGACCATAAACTTTATTTAAGGATATACAACTTATAGTGACGCTTCCTAATGTCAATTACAAACTATGTTGTAACTGCGCACTACGTTGTAAATCCTAGGGCCTTTGTCTAATATACACGTATCACTAAATCAGATTTAGTTTCAATCTAATCATAATTAGATATCTAATCATAATTAGATCGAATATGTATATAAAAGACAAGAGGTGCTACCATTAAAAAAGTAATATTATGGAAAAAAAGAATTGTTTGTATTCATGAATCAGACATAAATACGATCCGGATTGGCACTCCGAGCACCAACCCTAACTGGGGGGTGAATTGGGTTATTGTTTAATAATGCAGAATTTAAAATCTTTGCCGATTTTATCTAGTTTTACTGATTTAGCTTAGGTCGATTTTCTCTATTTCAATATATAATATATATGCAAGTTTCTGAGCAATAAACATATATATAAATGAAAGCTTTCAATAAGTAAAGAGTTAGAGATAGAGAAAATAACATCGTAATTTATAATGGTTCAGCCAACTATGCCTACGTCCACTCCCCCAAGCCGCACTTAAAGATTTCCACTATCAACCGAGTTTTTCGTGGCTCACCTGCAACCAAGAGTTTTACACACTAGGTTCACTCCAAACCTTTACACTATGAGTTTTAGATATGGGCTCACTCAAAAACCTAAACTATGAGTTTTAGATAAAGGCTCACTCATAAACCTCTTACAAGTGTTTGAATAATAAAGATTACAGATAACTTGGGTACTCACAAAAGATAAGAAGATTTAAGATGTGAGTTTCTCACCCCAAATGTATCAAAGCTCACTAATATAAATATGAAGATGAAATATTAGCTTTTTCAAATGTAGAGAGTGTAAGATATAGAAGATTTTAAAAACTCTCTTTGCTATTTGAGAACTCACAAAAGAATATAAAAATTTGAATGTGGGTGTATTACCCAAATGAAAATCAAGTTCACTATTTAAATATAAAAAAGTAAAATAATGAGCTTTATAAATTTGATTTTGGAGAGAAAATGATTTGAAGATGGTTATAAACTCTCAAAAATATTTTAACATGATTAGATGATGAATATATGTGCAAGAGATAGTGTTAGAATGAGAAAAATGATGAATTTATAGATTTTGCACAAAATTAGACGTTTATAGTCGTTTTAAAGTTTTGGAACCGGTATGGGATCGGTATGGTACCAGTATGCCGATCTGACAGCTCAAACGGCTCCAAAAAATGACCGTTGGGACCGGTATGCCGATTTGGAGACCGATATGCCTGTTTCTAATGACCAGTCAAGACTGACAACACTTGATATTTTGTCCATAACTTGCTCTAGAAAATTCCAAATCATGATCCATAAATTTTACATAAACTAGACACATAGATATATCATCTGTAAAAAATTCAGCTTCAAAAACATTAAGATGAATTTTATAAAAATTTTCTAATGTGATAGGTATGCAGAAAATGGACATATGAACATGTTGTAGTAATATGGCTCTAGCAAAAGTTATATATATCGAAATTGTATTCCGTTTGAACCGTAGCAAACTAAAGACACATATATATCTAACGGTATATCATTTGAAGTTTAGTTCAATTGTTTGCTAATTTTTCAAAACCATTTTCAAATGCACTTGTGCATTGAAATTTATTTTGGAGCAAATAAAGTGCAAATGGTTCATTAAGCATTCTAAGCCATTTTAAATGTAAATGATGCAAAATGTATGATTCCTAAGAGCTTTAAAACATTTGAATAAACTCACTTATAATTAATTTTAGCTCTTAATCATTATTTTGATCTTCATCTTGCTTGGTCTTGCTTTGACTTTTTCATCATCATTTTGCCTCTATCATCTTTGGTTTGATCATATTGTAGCACATTTTAGCTCTTCATCAACAATTTTTTCGAAATTTTTTTTAATGTCTCGCTAATGCGCGTCGAATTAAGACTTCAAGTGTTGACGTCATCAAAATCCATCACGCGACTGTGTCACTAACATATGTGTACATCTTCGCTATATTTATACATCACTGTCAAGGATTCTTAATCTTACATTGATAGTCATTAAATCCAAGTATCATTAACTATGAAATGAAAAACTAAAATATAAAATTAGGTAGTTCAAATCACATACAAAATTCACTGGAAAAAAAAAAAGAAATGAAAGCAATTTTCTCAGTTTTTCTTGTATTTTAGTTTCATTTCTTACAATGTAATATTATCAACAAGATCCATGAGATAAAACCTATTTCAAAATATATCCAACAGCTAGGATTCACTAAACTATGCAAATAGCAACTCCAAATCTTTTGAATACGACTAGCAATACTTTGATTTTTGAAGTTCATTCGCGTACTGATTACTGAATACTCTAACAAAATAGGAAAAAATAATAAAAATAGAAAATGTCCACACATTATCTATGCAGTAACAGATTCAATTATACAAGAAGTGCAGAAAATTTACCTCCTATATAATGTGTTGAATACTCGAGAATGGTAAGGTGTAGTCCATTGATGTCTCTCCACATTACACGATTGTAGATCCTGAATGCATCAACAAAAAATTAACAATTAACCAAAAACATATGGCAACTGAAATTCACTTTCCAATTTACTGAATTCAGTCAATAACCTCATATACGTAAACAATACGTCCTATAAAACATTCATTAGACTGTAAAAGTTACAGAAAAAACATTAGAAACTATTAAATTATATGAACTGTGTATACACATTTAGTTGAGCAACAGTCCCCAAGGGGTGTGACTTGATGGTAAATTATCTAGGACTTCGTTGTCAGGTCCTGGGTTTAAGTCCAAATAGTGTATTTCTTGTAAGAGCCTGAGGCATTCAGAGGTTTTACCTACTCCGCTTAAACCCGAATTAGGTGCTTAAACGGCGTGATTTCCAACATTTCAAAAAAAAAAATTAGTTAAGCAGTAGAATGACATTTGGTGACTGAACTGTGCGCTAATGCACATAAACAATGTAAAATTCAACAAACTAAATATGTGGAAAAAAAATAATAATCAAGTGAACTGAAAATAGAAACAGTACCAATCAATTGAATCATTGATTTTGCATCCTACCACCATTTCCATGAACAATCAAATGAATATCCCATATAAAATAAATAAATGTAAAATTAGGTTTTCTTATATTATTTATCAACAAGGGCTAGCTCACTTGGTCAAGAATTCATATTCCATAAAATAGGTATTGGGATCGATTTCTCACAACGGTACAGTAAGCGAATAAAGAAATCATGTAATTATTAACATTCAGGGCCTTGTTCCCACAATCTTCGGACATTGTTCTATCAACCTTCACGCATTGTTCTTGTCTCATTCGAGGCTTAGACAATAATGATCCGTCAAGTGAAAATTAGTCTATAATCTCTATAAATGCAATAGGGTCATTCAGATTCTCTTATAGTGAATAATATAAGAAAACATTTAAAAAAAAAAATTAGTCTTATATATATATATATGAAAAATACTAATGTTCATGTCATCCATAACAATTGAGTGACTACAATTCACATGTAAAATTGAATCAAGAGGACTAATTGCATGTAATAAATATATAAGCAAATAACAACTCGTGCTGGCTGCAGCATCATAATTGTTTGTTCACTCTTTACCTTGCATATAATCCCAAATAGCTAGGACAATCATTTTGGAGTAGCAAGAAATCCACAATCTGTAAATTCCCACTTGGTAATTAATAAGAAATATCATCATAATAAGCTACATGAATAAGCAGCAACAGCAACATTAGAAGAGACAGTACTAGTGTTTGATCGATGAATGAATCCATGCCTCTGCAACAAAAACAAAAGAACAGAAGCATAATACATAACCAGAGAACCAACTATATACATTGAGTGAACAACAAATCTAATGGAATATTATTATTTAAAAAAAAAAAAAAAAAAAAAAAAAAAAAAAAAAAACTTTGAGTTTGTGTGTCAGTGATCCAATTAAGCTTAAATCAAACCAAAAGCATCAGTTTCTTGCAAGAGTATTTAATTTGTTTATATTAGGGTTTTAGACTGATTAGGTGCAAGCAGGTATCTAGATGCTTGTTAGATTCAGCATTATTCAGGTGAAAAACAAGATCTAATCAGAGCAATGCATCATCGCATGCGCAATAAAAAAAAAAAATTAAAATGATAATATCAGGAAGAAGCCAGATAAAATTAAGAGTGGTTTTGTGAGGACCATACTACTGAATAGGGATAATTATAACGTGATTAATGGTCCCATGCCAAGCCCTGTTAATTTTGCCGCTAAACCTGCACAGTACAGCACGACATATATTATCATCAAAAGTCACGCTTTCAAGAACCTTAAAAAACATTTAACTAATAATATAAATATTATGCATAAATTAATCAAAAATTCAAACAAGCAGGAGCGAGTACTCTATGAGTTATCAACTACTACACCCTTTAAGAGAAGATACTCAAGATTGCTGAAGCCCGATTCCTCGTCGCCAAAGTGGAGAGAGAGCATTGTGGAACAAAAACAGATCGGAGAAATGATCGGAGAGAGGTGACGATGTCAGATTCTGGTGCTGGAAAGTGACAGAAAGAGTCGTGAGCACGCAAAAGCAAAAGTATATACACTTATACAAGCACCTCTGTGTGCTCACTCTCTTCTGTCAATTTATATTGTTCCAAGAATGAAAATATAACAATCAGTAAATATAAAGCTTTGCTCTTTCCATTTATGGGGAAAACCTAACACTGGTACTCAAAAAAAAACAACAACAATACCGCTAAAGATCTAGAAAAAATCTCTAACTCATCAAAATTTACTTAAAAAAAAAACACAATGGGTACGATATGAGTCAGATCTGTAAACACAGACACACCCAGTAAAGGAAAGACACCAAAAGCAACCATATACATAAAATCTAGGGTTTTTGAAAAAGAAAGAAAAAAAAAAAAAACAAAACAAAAACCCAAAAAATATATTTTTTTTCCAGAAAGAAACTGCAACACTCATTCACTATTTGGTGATTCATTATTATTGGGGTTTGGATTTTTCTCTCTCTTTCATGCAGAACGTTACAGGTGTACTATATACACAGGTGTCTTGTCCTTACTTTAATTGAACACATATATGCAACGCTGTCGACTTCGACTGAGATTGCAAAAAAAAAAAAAAATAACAAATATTAAAAGTAAAGCAAAATCAACGAGAGACTTCATTTCTTTCACTGCCAAATGCCAATGTTTGAGCTTTGGCTATGGCAATGCTTTTGCTTGTCTTTTAATTTTGGTTTGGCTTTTTTGTTGTTATAGAGCGGGTATTAGGGCGTGGGGGTGTTTTTGGGAATAATGCAATAATAATAATAAATCAAAAAGGGAAGAGAGACGATTGGTTGGCTGAGATTAATTGTTCGTGGTGGGTACGTGTTACTTTCGTGGGCCTGGCCACTTTTTTTATTGATTCCTGACCGTTGATTTAAATGCTTTCAAAATCACTGTCTGCCGTCGGATTGTGAACTTACTCGTCTGTTTGTTTGTATGTGGTCTTTTTGAAATTTGCGGCATTCAGGGAGACAAAACTTGCCAAAATTGAACGGTATTTTTCTTCTTATCTACAACTGGAACTCTTAGAGAGTTAGAAAAAGTCAACACACAATCAGTTAATAAAAGTCTTAAAATTAGGTCCTTCAAATTTAATAATATTTTAATTTTAAGTGTATTATTCATTTTAAAAATTGATTAGGCCCCTCAAAATAATACTTGTGAGAAAAATATAAAATTAAAGTTGAATCCCATGCTAAATTAATGATTCCCATAGATATAATTCATAGGTTAGAAATTTTTTAATTTTATGAAATTTTGATCAAATATTAAAAAAAAAAAATCAATCAAAGTCTAGGCTGTGTTCATTTTGGAAGTCAAAAATATATTACAATTATTTAATTATTTATTATTATATTTTAATTAATTTCTTCACATTACATGTAAATTGCAATGTACTTTATAGATATATAAATAGAATATATAAATGTAGATATAGATAATGACTATTAATATCGATAAGTAAAAGTGCAAACTTAGGGGTTGTATTCAATTGAGATTTTAAAAGATTATTTATGGATAAATAAGTCCAGTGGATTTTAAAAGACTATTTAAGAATGTAATGACTTATAAGATTTTGTTACAATTTTTTAATCAGGATTTTTTAGTTATTGGATTTTAAAAGATTTATATCATAAGAATTTAAAAGATTTGAAAAGACCACATATAATTATTTTTTTTTAATTTTATGATGCTAACAACCAACTTTTAATATGATTATGAGTAATGTCTATCTAGTTCAATGAGACATTCTTTTCTTGGGCCATTCTCGTCCAGGTCACCCCTCCACTGAATTAACAATGTTATAATTTCTATCATGATTATGTGGGGATGCCTCAACCATTACAACTATATTTTCTTTACAAGCTATGTTGGCGGTAATATTTCCTGGACTTAAGTAATCTATCAATATTTTACTAACAGTGTAGATAACTTTACTGACGAAAATGTTTAATTATCTCAGATTATTTTCTGAGTTTCTGTGACAGAATGTCATGTCTCTGATATAGGAATAAAAGATAACACATCGTCATCAATGATCTTAATAATTGATAAATATTTTTTTCCTTAAATTTGGGTTTTTTTTTTAAAAAAAAATACAAGTAAAAAATTAGCGAGAAAACGAGGAAAAAAATCTTTGTTGTGCTAAATTCCCTTTGTACATTATCATCTATCTGATTGAAGAAGTTTTGCTGGCCTCAAAGAAAATCTAGGAAATTATTTTTAAATGTGATAGAATTTTCCTCCTCGAAAATGAAATTCATTAAGAAAAATGGTTGGAGGAATGACATTACTAGTCGCATTTAAAAGGAAGTCATATTGTTTTGTTTGAAAGAAAAAAGAAGAAATTACTAATAAGCAAGTAACTTATTCACGAAGAGCTAACATGTATGTTCATCTTCTGTTTTCTAACAGTCAAAAAAAATTTATATAAAAAATCTCATGGGTTAGGTTATAAATTTTTTATAGAGTTTGATATTTATAATTCTCACTAAAAAATTTCACATAATCACACATATAAAAAAAATCCTTCAAAATAATTATGTTTTTCAATACCATAAGACTTTCTATTACTTGTTTAAAGTCCTGATTGAATATCACTAGATTGGGATACACTCTTTAAAAAATCCTAATAGTCTTAATGGAATACCACAAGACTTTTTAGATTATTTAAAAATCTTAATTGAATACCACAAGACTTTTTTAACCCAAAAAAAGTCTTTTAAAATCTCAATTGAATACAACCCCTTAAATTTTAAGTTACTTCTAGAGTTTATTAAAAGAAAGAAACTGATGTGATTTAAAAGATTTTTAGTTAGTTCATTTTATTAAATAAGAATTTGTTTCAAATTAATTTTTTATTTTTTTTTAATCTTTTTCAAATAAAAAAGAGAAACTTCCTTGATAAGTGACGAAAATTTAAGATGGTTTAATTTGATATTTTATTAGGATTAGGGTTGAGAAGTAATCTAATTATGAATATGATATATATATTTTTTAAATAAAAAAACTCATGACACTTGGGAAAAATCATATGTGATGCTTTAAAAGTAAAGATATTGAACTTATAAATAAATGATTGGTAACTTATTTTTTATCATTAATCAAATACTTAAAAATTATATTTTGATCAAAAATATAATTTTATCATCTCACGAAACCACAATACTAAATATAAATAAATAAATTATGATGAGCAGTAGACCTGGCCACGGTTCGGTTCAGTTCCAGAACCGAACCGAACCAAACCGTAAAATTCGATTCGAATCCGATTCAATTCCTTATTTTTAGGGAAAAAAAATAAAAAAATTTGGGTTGGTTCCGATTCCGAACCGAACCGAACCTTAAGGTTACAATTTCAAATTATGTGAAATCGTAACCAAATCGTATGAGTTTCCGAACCGAAATCATAACCGGGTCTAATGAGTAGAGCAAAAGGCTTTGCTTTCAGAACTAGTTGATAAGTTGATGTTGAAGTTATATCGTACGATCAGCCGCAGGGCCGCAGTGGCAGAGCTGTGTTTGGCTCCCCTTAAGTTTACGCTAAGGTGTACTTAGTTTGTGGGGGCACATGCCCCTTAAATTTGAAGACATTGCATTAAAGATTTATAAATAAAATTTTTGTTTATTCAAAAATAAAAATGGGATTTACGTCGGAAGGAGTAATATTACTCTATATAGAATTGTTTGTATTCATTTTTCAAACAATGAACAAATTCAGAAAAAAAGATACAAGGGAGTTATTTCTATTCATTGCAAGTTGCAAAACTTTTGTTGCTTGTTCCAAGAAATAGGTGCCATTTTTACATAATATAAGATTATGAGTGGCGGTTCTTTTTCCAAATAATTGGATCTCATCACTGGATCATAACCTCATTTCCAACAAATAAAAAATAAAAAATAAAAATCAATTTGTCTCAAAGTTCGTGGTAGTAGTTAAAAAACGACATTTGCTATGAATAGAAATTTAAATCATCAGTTTTCAAATCATCAACAATGTGCAGTTGGGAAAAAACTTTTCGAGTGTTTTTTTTTTGGTCCTAAATTGACTAATTACCGATCGAATATTCAGTCGGTAAATACGACGTTAAAGATTAATTTGACGTTTATCGATTATTCGGTTGGTAATTACTAATAAAATAGCGACATAATATAATTTGATAGCTAAAATAATATTAATTAAAAAAATAAAAAAGATATTTTACCGACCAAAACATAGTTCGGACGGTAACTTGTACATTTTATTGACCGAATGGGAATTATTTGTACTATTTGTACAGATCATAGTATTGTTGTACAAATTAACTATGTGACAAGGAAATTGCACTCTCATCATTTGTGATTAGATCACCTTAGATATATAAATGAAGAGAGGTCCCTATGATTAGTTCCTGGATTGAGAATGATATGAGACAGTATCAGTCCACGAAGGATTAATCATTAATATCCCTAGCCGGAGTATTATCGAGACTGGACATCGATAATGCGGAATAGGCTAGTATTGCACTTGTGCGCGTTGTGAGGGCACAACGGCATAGTTCTCATATATATAAGTATTGGATACTTATGCAAGTGCGATAGGAGGTTGTGTTTCACGATGGTACGGGAAACAGCTTCGCTCTGGATAGACCCCTCGGAATCCCATTGGTATTATGACTATGTGTCTATGGGAGTCCGACATCAGGGTAGGTGTGTATGGTCTTAACCTGAGACTTGCACCGCTAATGCTTACGACAATCAATATGCTTTAGTTGAGGTCGTCCAGGACTCTAACCGGTTCTGTGTACTCCAATGCTGGGCATATTGAGAATCGTAGAGTATTGGGTGTGATGTCAAGACGGAAGTATCACTCCAGTCATAGTGGAGATGATGTCACGCAGGATACGGTATTAGTGCTCTTAAGTGCTGGTCGGCCATCGGGATATTATGACAAGGTCATGTATATCCGATTATAGAGACTAGTTACCAGACATCCGACATGTGCTTCGGACGGGGCAGACACTTATCCAGCCCTAGCACGTGACTATCCGATACTGGGCCGATATACACGATACTTGGTATACTACGCTTGATATAGATCTTAAATATTCTTAGATGAATATGACCGGAGAATTGGGTAGACTTCGTGCTTTGCTAGAAGCCGATCTTGTCTTGTAAATCGGTAGAACGTAGTACTTGGTACGTACGTGATTCGGATACTCTGACGACCGTATTTACTGCCGAATTATCTGGGGATCTCATGGGTCGCTTCCCGATAATGCACCGATGACGCATAACTCGCACTCATTAATAATCTAGGATTATATAGAAGAGAGAGAGAATTAATCTAGGATTAATTACGGAGATATTTTATCTGGGATAAAATATCGTCTAAAGAGAGAGAATGATTAATTTGGAATTAATCAGTAAATTAATATATTCGATATATTAAACGAAATTAGATTTCGACACGGAATTAAAATTAGATTTTAATTCGGGCAAACGAATTAATTTAGAATTAATTCGCGTAATCATTTAATTACGACGCGACGGAAAATTCGCTAATTGAGAATTAGTGAACCCGAGCCCGAGTGTGATTGCGAGCGCATTCGTATTTCGAATTCGAGTGCGGCGACGCAAGTCACATCAAGCGTCAAATCAAATGTCACTTTGAGTGATGTGATTGATTGATGTGATTGAGTTGATTGATTGATTGAGTGATTGACACACATCAAGTCACTTTAATAAAGTGATAATGAATAGTAGATGGAAGTAGATGAAATAGTGAAGTTGGTTGAGACTTTTACCATTTTAATTATTTAATGAATTATTTGGTAATTGTTTAATGTATTTTCTTGGAAAATATATAAAGGTTTTTGGAAAATCTTTTGAAACCAATTTACACATTTTCTCTCCATCTCTCCTCCTCTCTTTCTCACGCCCAAGGGGCTGTTTTTCTCTCTTCTTCACAGCTCACTGCCGTGAGCTTCAAGGGAAGCATGAGTGTGTTTTTGATGCAAAAACACAAGTGCTAGCACACTTACGAGACTTGCGAAGGTGTTAGGGAGGTTCACCCATGAGGCGGGATCCGTTCGACGAAGCTAGGAGCTTGACGAAGGACCATCTTCACGCCCAAAACAGTGAGCAACATCACTGCAGTTCACGCCCTTTGCAGTGAGGAATTTCAAGTTTTGTTGCTTGCCGCGTCTCTCAACCGATCGATGTGAGTATTCCGCTACCTCCGTTGATGTGTTCACACATGTATTTCATGTCTTGTTTGATCTTGGGACCTAGATAAAACCTAACAATGGCATCAAGAGCTATAGGTTCAAGCATGAAAAATGTAGGGCTTAAAATTTGGGTAAATTTGTGTTGAGCATGATTTGAATAAATTGATTGTTTGAGTATGCTTATAACATGTCTAATTGCATTTTGGTTGGACCAATTGTTGAAAATTGATTTGGAATTATTTTCCCCAAAAAGTTATGTTGGCCGAATGTGTATGCTATTTGGAGTTCTTGGAATTTTTTGATTTTAGTTCATTGGATGAATTAGAATCATTAAGGATAATGTTAATTTGAAACTAATTGGATTGGATTTTGAATTGAACATAAAATCCCAAATTCTCATGTTGGCCGAATTGGATGATGCCCTTTAATGTCTTGGTATTTTGATTTTAGACAATTGGATGTGTTGGAAATCATTCGGGAAGTTAATTAGATGTCGATTGTGGAATTAATTGGATTGAATTCAAATCGGACAAAAATTACTCCCTTGGCCGAGACTTAGAAGCATGTAAAATGGGTTTGATTTTCATTAATGTGTTGGACATGTGATGATGATAATGAACATGATTAATTGGACTAATTTGATGTTTTAGAAATATTGATTTGGGTGATTAATCATGTAATGCACTTTAGGTAATTAAATTGCGAAATTGGATTTGTGTAATTTAATGAATTAGGCCTTAAATTGGATTTGGGCTTATAATGTTGTAATTGGGCTTATTGGGCTTGATTTTATCAAGTTGGGTTTAGGCCAAATGGATTGGATCCAATTGGGCCCAAAACCACTACCATAAAGCCCAAATGCAACTTATAAACCTTTAAAGTTTAATTGGGCCTAATGGGCCTAAATTGATTTCTGGGCTTATGGGGTTACTCCTTGATTGGGCTTTGGTTGCCGAAGCCCACGCCTTATAGAAATTAATTAAAGCCCATTAGACTTGAATTGAATTGACGTTGGACGTTAATCGGGCTTTGAGTCCCGAAGCGATTAAATTTGGAATTTAAGTCGTTAAAGGTTTATTAAATAAAGTGTAATATTTAATTGGAATTGAATAGTGAATTAGTATTAAATACATGTTAAATTGGATTTAATGATGTAGTTTAATTTAATTCATGAATTCGTACTTTGAGTACTTATTCGCAAAAATGAGTTTGACTCGACCAAAATCAAATCGTTGTTTGAACATTGGATGATCACATAATTATCAGATTAATTAATTTGATTAGATTGATTGATAGCATGCTTTTGTGTGAATACGTGGTTGTGATGAATGAATAATGTATATCGGATGGATATTAGTCGGGGGGGCAATTTTGGAAATTGTTGTAATAAATTCGATTTATTAAATTGGACCTGCGTGTCCAGCCTTATCACCTCTATTCTCTTTGTATTCTCTTCTCACCTATTCCCCTCAATGTAAATGAGGTTTCTTTAGAAGTGTGGTGTAACGGGTAGAAGTAATACAAGTGCTAGCTTGAGTGAGAAAGGGAGAGATTTGATCTAGGATCAATGTGTTAAGTATCCATCCGCATATCATTATTATTTATTTTCATACTCGCTTTATTATGTATTTAGAATGCATGTTTAAGGGTGTATGATGATGAGACCTTAACAAAGATAATGAAATTGGTAGCCAATTTGCACGCGAAAAGCCCTCATCAAATATCATGCGTCTTTTCCTTCCATTGAGTGATTCTTACTCAAGATCCTAGATTGGCATGGGTTGTTGGCCAAAGTCAAGCCCTTGTCCGTCGAAGATGTGTTTGAATCACGAAGCTTTGTTCCATATTGGTGTCTTGTCCAAGTTGTGGTTTGTTGGCCAAAGTCAAGACCACTTCTTGTCCATCGACATTGATTACGAAGCTTCCATGGTCAATGGGTCCGCGCTTGACTGGGATCATTAGGTTTGTTGTGCCAAAGCCAAGGCCTAGTTGATTCAGAGGAAAAAGGTTAGGGTATATATTGGATATATAGGCATATATAGGATATATGTTTAGGACTTGGATGTCCACCTACTGGATCTAGGAGTTGGATGATATCCAATTGATCTTCGAGATCTACCTAGTTAATTATCATACAATTTGTTGGCCAAAGTCAAGATTGTGTGATATTTAACGGGATCCTAGCCCACTAGGAAACACGGTTTCCCGAGTACTCGACAGAGGGTTAGAGGCTCGACGAAAATAGTGGGAGGCAAGAATTGAATTTGCAATATTCGTTCAATTACTCGCCATACGCGCTCAAACAAATATCACTCGTCATATATATTAAAAGTATTAGTTGGACTAATATTTAATGTTGTTTTAATAAAAAGTTGGACTGTATTATAGTTGATTATATATAATTGGATTATATTAATCAATATATTTGAATTAATTAATTTCAATTTACAGTTGATTTTATAATTGGATTATAGTAATCAATGTAATTGAGGTTAATTAATTTGGATTATATTTGATTATATAGTTGGACTATTATAATCATTATAATATATAGTACCACTAATCATTGATTAAATAGTTGGACTATTGAAATCAAGAAAGAATTGAAAAGTTGGATATTTAAAATATAATCTGGGATTAAAATATTTTAAATGATTTAATTTTCAAATTGGGAATAAATAATAGGTTACTTTATTCGATAAAATAACTTATTATACCTTAAGCCCAAAATTAAGCAAAATAAGTAGAGCATAAAATCTTTGGAAGATTTATGTGATGATGATTTTAGTGCTTAATTTAATATACTTGTCATAAATCTAATTTTAGATTTAAGAAGTATTAAAATTGCAATAAATAATTCTTGGAGAATTAATTGACTATTCTAGAGGTGAAAAGTCAAAGTTTGCAATGGGCATGTAGCACGAGGTGCACATCGTTTCGATATTCTAAAACCCAAGGCTTGGCCTAAGGTTCCTGAAATATTGAAAAGGATAATTGACATATCCCAAAGTGACTACCATTTGGATATGGCAGACACGAAGAAATTAAAGAAAGGGCAAGGCTCTGACTTTAAAAAGTTTTCAAAGTTATGTTCACTACTAGTATTGAAATTAGATTTTAAATACTTAGTGTGGTACATAAAATATGGTATTGATGTTCAGAATCTGCTTTGAGCAGGATACTGACTTCAAGCTGAGATTGCTTTGCGAATCGGAAACGAACGAAAGTCGCTGTTTCGCCGTAGATACCTAAGTTTAGGAACTACCCTTCGGGTGTGTACTTAATTAGGACTGTTATAATGTAACTAGTTTGACTAGAGACATTATCTCTATATCAGTGTTTTAATCATTGCGGATAAACCTTATATCAAAACACTAAGTGTTTCTTATATAAAGATGATACTAGAATAAACACATTAGATGTGAATAACAGAATTATATTTTGAATATAATTAAAATCTCAAAACATATAAATAAATAAATAGCTAAATTGATTTGATCAAGTAAGCTTATTTGTGGCAATTTTGTCTGGGACCAATTATACAAGACTCGTATATCCACACTTTTGAAGAGTGGGTACTGTTAGCAATATATGTGTCATCAAACAGTAATATAACTTGCAATCAAACAGATCAAACAACAAAAGAAGATCTAGATGCATGAAACCCTAAAAACACAAAACCATTAAAACAAACCAGAAAGTGTAGATCACAGAATAGTCCAAGTCGAGATGATCTCTGTCCTTAAGAACTTATTGGCTCCGTCACGGGTGCTTTACGGATTCGTTTTGCCAACGTTCTCCCAGGATTACTCGGAATCTTCTTGTTCAAGGAGCACTCCTTAACAAGTGTGTGAACTAGGAATAATGGTGGATCTCTCTCAAAACCAAAAGTAAAAAACAAAGTGTCTGTAGGATATAATTTTCGAACTCCCTAAATTAGGAGTACATGACCCCTTTATAAAGGCATGGAGGGGTGCCATAGGACACCCTTTGGGGTGGGGTTGCAACCCTCTATGGATTGTAACCACTCTAGCACCCTTTTGCCATACACAAAGACATATATACCCTTATGAAATAATTGAAGAATTTACAACAATCCCCCACAATTCTTCAAATATTCATTCAGACACGTGAGAGAGATACCGTGAGCTAAAGCTGCATCGAAATAGGTAGCTTTCGCCTTGAACCTTTCCTAGTGAATGACAATCGGATTTACTTGGCAAACCAGTGACCCATAGTCTTGAACTGTTCTGCCGTTGGTGTAAACCAAGACAATTGCCAACACACAGCTTTAATTCGACCATTTACCCGTTCTACGGTTGTGTTCATTTTGGCCCTGAACAACGGTCCTGGATTCATCAAGCACTTTAGGGTAACCCGCCTTTAAAGGTTCCCATGGAAGCGGCCTCACTTCTTACTTGAAATAGGTGATCTACTATGAAGAGGTAATCTGTCTTTACCCCCATTAGGACTCATCTCCTAATATAGTGATCATTAAAAGCCTTAGCTTATCCTAACCAATGACAGACAGCACTCAGCGTCATTATCGGAATGGGAAAGAGTACGAACTCTTCAGTGCTTGTTTTGAATTGCACAAAGTTTCTGTTGTCCCTTTTGAACCTAGATCTTGGGATCTCCAGTCAACTAGGTTGGGTTTCCACAGTGACAATTCTTAGATTATAGGCTTCAAGCCCATTCCCCTCGATGACTTCTCAACTTGCTCTCGAGGTAAACCTTTAGTTAGTGGATCCGCTAGGTTTTCCTTCGACCTGACATAATCGATCGTTATTATGCCACTTGAGAGCAGTTGACGTATGGTATTATGTCTCCGACGTATGTGTCGAGACTTACCATTATACATTGTATTTTGGGCTCTCCCAATAGCCGATTGGCTGTCACAATGTATGCTTATCGCTGGCACCGGTTTGGGCCAACTAGGAATATCCTCCAGGAAGTTTCTAAGCCATTCTGCTTCTTCCGCTGTTTTGTCTAACGCTATGAACTCTGATTCCATAGTAGACCGGGGCAATACATGTTTGCCTCGAGGATTTCCATGACACGGCCGCATTACCAAGTGTGAAAACAAATCCACTCGTGGATTTGGAATCCACCGTATCAGATATCCAGTTAGCATCGCTGTAACCCTCTAGTACAGCAGGATATCTCTCGTAATGTAGCCCATATTTTGAAGTTTCTCTCAGATACCTCAAAACTCTTACTATGGCTTTCCAGTGGTTGTGTCCTGGATTACTCGTATATCTGCTAAGCCGATTCACAGCTTGAGCGATATCGGGTCGTGTGCAATTCGTGAGATACATCAGACTTCCGATGATTCTCGAATACTCTAGTTGCGATATGCTTGAACCAGTATTCTTTGATAAATGAAGAGTTAGGTCTACAGGGGTTCTAGCCACGTTTAGATCCCCTTTGATATATTTATCGAGTATCTTCTCAATATAATGAGTCTGTGATAATATATATCCGTCTGATGTCCTAGAAATCTTTATTCCTAGGATCACATCAGCTATCCCCATATCTTTCATATCAAATCTGCTGGATAACACGTTTTTGGTAAGCTTAATCATTTCATGATTACTACCAATTATCAGCATATCGTCTACATAGAGACACACAATGACATATCCTTTTTGAGTTGATTGATGGTGTACACACACTTATCACACTCATTGGTTTTAAACCCATTTGACAACATTTCTTTGTCAAATTTCTCATGCCATTGTTTCGGTGCTTGTTTTAATCCGTACAAGGATTTTACAAGTTTGCACACCTTCTGTTTTTGTCCAGGAACACTAAACCCTTCTGGTTGTTCCATGTAAATTTCTTCATCCAATTCACCATTCAAGAATGCCGTCTTTACATCCATTTGATGTATTTCAAGACCAAATATAGCTGCTATGGCTATGAGCATTCTTATCGATGTGATGCGAGTCACCGGTGAATAGGTGTCAAAGTAATCAAGGCCTTCCTTTTGTCTATAACCTTTTATGACAAGTCTTGCCTTATACTTATCTATTGATCCATCCGTTTTCATCTTCCTTTTGAATATCCATTTGTAGCCCAGCGGCTTACAACCTGGCGGAAGATCAACCAACTCCCAAGTATGGTTCTGTAGGATTGAATCAATCTCACTGTTAATAGCCTCTTTCCAAAGAGGTGCCTCCGGAGAAGTCACTGCTTCTTTATAACTTTGAGGCTCATTTTCTAACAAGTATGTTAGAAAATCGGGACCAAACGACTTAGACGTTCTAGCCCTTTTGCTACGTCTAGGCTCGATTGTCTCAGCATTTACACGTTGATCTGATTCTTGGTCAACTTGATTACTGTCCTTGACAGTATCAATTGTTCTTTTGAGAGACCCAGTTATTTGTCTTTCCTTACAAGGAAACGTCTCTTCAAAAAATATCGCATTCCTTGACTCAATTATCATATTAGGATTGATGTCAGGAATCTCCGACTTGTGCACCAAGAATCGATACGCACTACTGTTGTGAGCATATCCAATGAATATACAGTCAACAGTTTTAGGTCCTATTCTAACCTTCTTAGGTTTAGGAACCATTACTTTGGCAAGACACCCCCACACTTTGAGGTATTTGTAGGAAGGTACGAAACCTTTCCACAATTCATATGGTGTCTTGTCTAGTCTTCTGTGAGGAAGCTTGTTCAGAACGTAGTTTGCGGAAAGCAAGGCTTCCCCCCACAAGTTCTGGGGTAAACCCGAACTTGTCAACATGGCGTTCATCATTTCCTTCAACGTTCGGTTTTTGCGTTCCGCAATTCCGTTCTGTTGAGGAGAATAAGGAGCAGTGGTTTCGTGAATAATTCCGTGCACAGAACAATATTCACCGAACGGTGAAACGTATTCACCACCTCTATCACTCCTGATTCTTTTGATTTTCTTGCCAAGTTGATTTTCAACTTCGCTCTTATAGTGTACAAAGCTTTCAATAGCTTCTGCTTTGCTTCTCAACAAGTACACATAACAGAATCTTGTGCTGTCATCGATAAAAGTGACAAAGTACTTTTTACCGCCTCTTGTTTGCACAATATTCATGTCACATACATCAGTATGTACAAGTTCTAGCGGTTCAGAACTGCGTTCGATAGAATGAAATGATGTTCTATGTATTTTTGCTTCAACACATGCTTCACACTTATGTTGGCTATCAATTGCAAATTTAGGTATGAGGTCCATGTTAATTAATTTACGCATGGTATCATAATTAACATGTCCTAACCTCCCATGCCATACATTTTGTGACACAATAATATAAGCAGACGAACTAGCTTTATTAATAGCACGATTAACAGTCATTACATTTAGCTTGAAAAGGCCCTCAGTTAGGTATCCTTTTCCTACATACATATCATTCTTAGTCATTACAATTCAACAAACAACAAATACAAGCTTAAACCCAGCCTTACTAAGAAGAGATCCTGAGACTAAGTTCTTCCGAATATCTGGAACGTGCAGTACATTCTTCAATGTTAGCTCCTTTCCGGATGTCATCTTCAGAACAACTGTGCCTTGTCCAACCACCTGAGAGGTAGACGAGTTTCCCATTGTCAGATGATCGCCGCCATCGACCTTCTGGTACATGGAAAACATCTTACTTTCTGCACAGATATGGCGAGTAGCCCCAGTGTCTACCCACCATTCTCTCGGATTCCCAACTATGTTAGCTTCGGTTACCACTGCTGATAGTTCCATCTCTGAGATATCATCAGTCAGCTGCTCGCCTTCAGTAACATGGGCCTCATATTTTTTTCTTTTTCTTGCCCTTGTCCTGAGACTTCTTGTTCCTGCAGTCCTTTGACATATGACCGCTCTTTCCACAGTTGTAGCATTTTCCCTTGAACTTCTTGTTCCCAGAGTCAGCTCCACTGTTCTTTTCTTTTTGCTACCCTTTGCACCTTCAATGATGTGGGCCTTAGACTCCAGAGTCTTGTAGCTGGCCTTCTCGGACATCCTGTTGTCCTCCTCGATTCTCAATCGAACACTGAGGTCTTCAAGGCTCATCTGCTTCTTTTTGTGTTTCAGATAGCTCCTGAAGTCCTTCCATGATGGAGGCAACTTTTCAATTATGGCGGCAACTTGAAACATCTCACAGAGTTTCATCCCCTCATCCAGTATTTCATGAATGATCAATTGCAGTTCACCCAACTGAGACATCACCGTCCTTGAATCTACCATCTTGTAGTCCAAGAACCTACCCACGACAAATTTCTTTTGTCCGGCATCTTCAGTTTTATACTTCTTCTCGAGAGATTCCCAGAGAATCTTCGCAGAAGTCATGCCTTGGTACACATTGTACAGGGTATTGTCAAGACCACCCAAAAGGTAGTTCTTGCATAAGAAGTCTCCAGACATCCAAGTCTGTTCTCGCTCTTTCCTTGGCCTTCTCGGATTCACCCTCCACAGGACCCGGAGGATCTTTGAGGAATTTTTCCAACTGGAGAGTTGTCAGGTAGAACAGCATCTTACTCTGCCATTGTTTGAAATTTGCCCCACCAAATTTCTCTCGGTTTTTCTCCATGAGAGACCGGTACCGTGATATTTCCGCTAGCCATATGTAACTGGAAAATCAACAGGGTCAATTAGTCTACGAAAGACAAATTGCACAACGATCAACGAATGATCTTGTTCAAAGTGATAAACGATAAATGTAGATATATATAATTCAATCAAGATTGGATGGAATTACTTGTGTATTATTACACTTTAAATTCTCAACCAATTATGCAACAATCAAACAATTTCAACTTTATCACTATGTGTATGCTTGTGATAATTGAACAACCTAATAATAACTTAAATCTATACTTCCAAGATTAATGTGTTAACAGTATATGACTTACCAAGTTAATATTATTTAAGTTTGCAGTTTATAAGAATTACAGGACTATATCGTTAGTGTCGCGTTCGTATCTACGTTCGAACGAGACTGTCCAGTGTGTGTGCGTTCGTGTTGCGTTTGATAACGCGTTCGAACGATGTGTTTCCAGAGAGTTCACGTTCGAGTAGCGTTTGAAACGCGTTCGAACGGAAGAGTTCACGTTCGTATAGCGTTCGTGAACGCGTTCGAACGGAATGATTCCAGAGAGTTTGCGTTCGAGTTGCGTTTAGTACGCGTTCGAACGTTCTAAGGCAGAAGGCTTGCGTTCGAGTTGCGTTTGAAGACGCGTTCGAACGTTCTAACGAAAGTTTAAATATTTAGCCTTCGCGTGCGTCGGGCGTTCGAACGCCCTACGGGTTTTTCATGCACAGTTCGTATTTTCCAGAAAATATTCAAACCCTAACATGCGAATTACTATCTAATAACATTAAAGCAATAAGTTCTTAAGATTGTTAGCATATATGTGTCATCAAACAGTAATATAACTTGCAATCAAACAGATCAAAACAAAAAAAATCTAGATGCATGAAACCCTAAAAACACAAAACCATTAAAACAAACCAGAAAGTGTAGATCACAGAATAGTCCAAGTCGAGATGATCTCTGTCCTTAAGAACTTATTGGCTCCGTCACGGGTGCTTTACGGATTCGTTTTGCCAACGTTCTCCCAGGATTACTCGGAATCTTCTTGTTCAAGGAGCACTCCTTAACAAGTGTGTGAACTAGGAATAATGGTGGATCTCTCTCAAAACCAAAAGTAAAAAACAAAGTGTCTGTAGGATATAATTTTCGAACTCCCTAAATTAGGAGTACATGACCCCTTTATAAAGGCATGGAGGGGTGCCATAGGACACCCTTTGGGGTGGGGTTGCAACCCTCTATGGATTGTAACCACTCTAGCACCCTTTTGCCATACACAAAGACATATATACCCTTATGAAATAATTGAAGAATTTACAACAGGTACTAGGACTGATTTGACTATTCAAATAAAGTCTACGAACTAGTTATTAGGTAAAGTACCTAAAACACTATTTACTTGGTAATAGTGAATGCCATCGATCTGTTAGCCCTATTCATTGTGAAGAAAGTGGGCCAATATCTAGCTAGGCTAGATGTGAATATGAATATTTCATGACTTTAACGGATGTGGCATCACGTTATGGTTATGTGTTTCTTTTGAAGAACACAGATCGGAAACTATTAGAGTTTTCGACACGAAGTAGATAAACAGATCGACTAAAGTATTATACCGTTACGGTAAGACCGTTTGGAAAATACTTAAGCAGTAAGTTTCAAATATACATGAAAGAGTATGGTATTCTTTCAGAAGAGGACTCCTCCCGAGACACGTCAGTTTGACGGTGTGTCCAAACTAAAAACCGAATTTTGTTGGACATGATAAGGTTTATCACGAGTCGCTCTGAGCTACCATTTCCTTCAACGGATATGTATTTACAGTGCAAAACTTATTTAGAATAAGGTTCCATATAAATCTGTTTGACAGATATCATATAGGATATGAACAGGAAAGAAACAGGGTTTCTCATTCCTAATAATTTGGGTATGCCGGGCATAACGTTTGGATGATACCAAACTAAGGACCCAAATTGGATAAGTGCCATATATAGGTTATCCTAGGGAAAACCATAAGTATAGTACTTATATATCTCACAAGAGAACAATATGATTGTTGCTCGCCATGCGGTTTTCCTAAGAGGAATACCGATATGCAGTGGTAAGTGGGAGGACAGTAAAACTCGATGAAAATCGGGGTAATACTGTTCAAGGCACGAAGTCCGTAATGGAACATAAATAGTTCATCAAGGATGAAACTAAACCATTAATCTTCGAATACACAAGAACCGCGCAGATCGGAGAGAGTCAGAAAACAACCTAGGGTATGGGTTTCTGATCTCACCTCATAAAGATATTAATCTTATGGAGGTATATCAACCGACTGCGTTTTGAGGAAGTGATACGAGGTATCGACTCCCTATTATGACAAAGTGCCATGAGTCCGAAATGGATTCCATGTATAACAACTATATTTGGATACTAGTTGTTGTACCGTAAGGCATTGTGCCTATTGGTACAATGTAAGTCTTCAAAGAAGACATACATGGATGGCAACATACCAACGTACAAAGCTAGGCTTGTGACGAAAAAGGTATCGTTATCAACATTGTGTTGATTACGGTTCAACCTTTTACCTGTTGCCATGGTAAATCCATTTGGATAATGCTTGCTGAGATACTGCTGCATATTTCATTTATGAAATGTGTCAGTTAAAGATCAAAATCGCTTTCCTGAAAAGGAAACCGTTTGGAGGATGCTTACAACATCCTGACGATTTTGTATAACCGACAAACAAGGTTTGAGGGTTATTCGATCCATGTTGGATTGATGCAAGCATTAGATTCTTGGAACTGTCGTTTTGAAATAATCATAATGGTTTATGATTTGACTCAAAACGAAAAGATTCTTGTGTATATAAGGAGGTTAGTGGGAGAGCACTGATAATGAAATTCCCATAAAGCAATTGGTGAAAGCTTGGCTTTCATAGAAATTCTCCCGTAGAATTCTTGGAGTAACAACCTTTATTCAAAGAATAAAGATCTACTGGGCTAGATTTGGAGTTGTTAACACTCTCTGAGAAATTGTACATTGAATAATGGACGTAACCTGGTGTCTCATACGCTTTGAGCATATGGAGTCACAATCAGGACAATCCAAGTGATAGTCACTGGATTGAAGTTAAGGACATCTATTAGTATCTTAGAGAACTAAAGATGCTGTCTAAAACTATGGAGAAGGAGAACTTGAAGTGACTGGGATCACTACCGCAAGTTTCCAAACAGTTAAATACTGCTGTACTATAAAGTTTGAATAACGGGACAGTGAGCTGGAAATCTTCCGAGCAAGATACTGTTGCCGAATAAACAACAAATGCGGATTATTGCTGCAGCTGAGGCAGCAATAGAAGCCATTTGGGTCGATAATAAATCTAATTAGATTAGATATAGTTCTGTTAGCAGATGAGCTAGGCGTCAGCATAAGGCTAAAGAATTAAAGGTCTCATCGACGATCCAGATATATACTTCTATATTCATCTGATTCGTTCGGATCATACATCGTGGCGATGTGATGATCGTATAAATCGCGTCAGACGATAATCATACAAATCCGCTGACGAAAACCTTTCCTCAGCAATTTGAGCAAACCGTACATAGTTCGGGTGTTCGACACTTGAGTGACTGGCTATGTGCCAAGTGGGAGATTGTTGGATATATGACCCATAGCGTCACTATTTGTACAGATCATAGTGTTGTTGTACAAATTAACTATGTGACAAGGAAATTGCACTCTCATCATTTGTGATTAGATCACCTTAGATATATAAATGAAGAGAGGTCCCTATGATTAGTTCCTGGATTGAGAATGATATGAGACAGTATCAGTCCACGAAGGATTAATCATTAAATATCCATAGCCGGAGTATTATCGAGACTGGACATCGATAATGCGGAATAGGCTAGTATTGCACTTGTGCGCGTTGTGAGGGCACAACGGCATAGTTCTCATATATATAAGTATTGGATACTTATGCAAGTGCGATAGGAGGTTGTGTTTCACCGATGGTACGGGAAACAGCTTCGCTCTGGATAGACCCCTCGGAATCCCATTGGTATTATGACTATGTGTCTATGGGAGTCCGACATCAGGGTAGGTGTGTATGGTCTTAACCTGAGACTTGCACCGCTAATGCTTACGACAATCAATATGCTTTAGTTGAGGTCGTCCAGGACTCTAACCGGTTCTGTGTACTCCAATGCTGGGCATATTGAGAATCGTAGAGTATTGGGTGTGATGTCAAGACGGAAGTATCACTCCAGTCATAGTGGAGATGATGTCACGCAGGATACGGTATTAGTGCTCTTAAGTGCTGGTCGGCCATCGGGATATTATGACAAGGTCATGTATATCCGATTATAGAGACTAGTTACCAGACATCCGACATGTGCTTCGGACGGGGCAGACACTTATCCAGCCCTAGCACGTGACTATCCGATACTGGGCCGATATACACGATACTTGGTATACTACGCTTGATATAGATCTTAAATATTCTTAGATGAATATGACCGGAGAATTGGGTAGACTTCGTGCTTTGCTAGAAGCCGATCTTGTCTTAAATCGGTAGAACGTAGTACTTGGTACGTACATGATTCGGATACTCCGACGACCGTATTTACTGCCGAATTATCCGGGGATCTCATGGGTCGCTTCCCGATAATGCACCGATGACGCATAACTCGCACTCATTAATAATCTGGGATTATATAGAAGAGAGAGAGAATTAATCTAGGATTAATTACGGAGATATTTTATCTGGGATAAAATATCGTCTAAAGAGAGAGAATGATTAATTTGGAATTAATCGGTAAATTAATATATTCGATATATTAAACGAAATTAGATTTCGACACGGAATTAAAATTAGATTTTAATTCGGGCAAACGAATTAATTTAGAATTAATTCGTTAGCGACGTAAATAGTGAATTCGCTAGGCGTAATCATTTAATTACGACGCGACGGAAAATTCGCTAATTGAGAATTAGTGAACCCGAGCCTGAGTGTGATTGCGAGCGTATTCGTATTTCGAATTCGAGTGCGGCGACGCAAGTCACATCAAGCGTCAAATCAAATGTCACTTTGAGTGATGTGATTGATTGATGTGATTGAGTTGATTGATTGATTGAGTGATTGACACACATCAAGTCACTTTAATAAAGTGACAATGAATAGTAGATGGAAGTAGATGAAATAATGAAGTTGGTTGAGACTTTTACCATTTTAATTATTTAATGAATTATTTGGTAATTGTTTAATGTATTTTCTTGGAAAATATATAAAGGTTTTTGGAAAATATTTTGTTAACCAATTTACACATTTTCTCTCCATCTCTCCTCTTCTCTTTCTCACGCCCAAGGGGCTGTTTTTCTCTCTTCTTCACAGCTCACTGCCGTGAGCTTCAAGGGAAGCATGAGTGTGTTTTTGATACAAAAACACAAGTGCTAGCACACTTACGAGATTTGCGAAGGTGTTAGGGAGGTTCACCCATGAGGCGGGATCCGTTCGACGAAGCTAGGAGCTTGACGAAGGACCATCTTCACGCCCAAAACAGTGAGCAACATCACTGCAGTTCACGCCCTTTGCAGTGAGGAATTTCAAGTTTTGTTGCTTGCCGCGTCTCTCAACCGATCGATGTGAGTATTCCGCTACCTCCGTTGATGTGTTCATACATGTATTTCATGTCTTGTTTGATCTTGGGACCTAGATAAAACCTAACAATATGTCCATGATTCTTTACAACTAATCAAAATATTATTTCTGATACATGCAATCCACCATAAGTGATTGGCTTTGGCCAAAGTTTTAAAAAGTGTGACTAATCATCTGGATACCTTAACCTCTTATGGTACACATACAGACCGACATACTCCTCTTTGATACGTACTTGGTTAACGAGTGTATCGGTTTACACCAACGAGCATCTAACGGTTAGACCATGAAAGGTCTCTGACATATATGACATCAAAGTGTGGAGGATCACACACAAAATCAATGATATCATATAGTCAAAGGATCACATATGCTACTCAACTCGAGGAGATTCATATTTACGGTGGTGTGTACTTCCAATTATTAGGAATCACCTGTGAGATATTCAATATTCGCTCTAACGAATACCCAAATATCTATACGAGCATTCTTTACTCATGGTAAATTGGGTTAAACCATTAGAACTCCAATTTCAATATACGACATGTGTTAGTCTTCTAAATTATAGGAATTTGACCATATTTCAAAACCAACTACTAGGACTTTAAGTATAGTTAATAATAGTAATATTATCTTAATGTCGGACCACCCAGTGTCTAGTATTACTACATGACTATTCTCAGGTCGATGTCATTCTCAGCATATTTATATATCAATCTAATATGCATAATGACATTACCATTAACAAGGTTGAAATGAAAATTTAGTTATTTTATTAGTAAAAAATAAAATATAATGTACAATACATTATTCGGATTGGCACTCCATATACTAACTCCAAAAAACTCCCACTTGTTTAGTGCCAAACCGGATGATACCGAAGTCTTATCTCATTCACATGTTTATCGAATAGTTTATGAGGTAATGTCTTAGTAAACGGGTCTGCTATGTTGTCTTGTCCTTGAACCTTTAAGACCACTATGTCTTTTCGTTTAATGATCTTTATGATCACGTGATATTTCCTTTTAACGTGTTTAGACTTGAAATGCGCTCTCGACTCATTAACATGCGCAACGGCTCCGCTATTATCACAGTACATTGAGATCGAATCTGTAATACTTGGTTCAATGCCAAGTTCTATGATAAAATTTCTAATTCAAATAGCTTCTTTAGCAACTTCCGAAGCCGTTATAAATTCCGCCTCAGTGGTGGAATCAGCTGTTGAGCCTTACTTTGAACATCGCCAACTAACCACACCGTCATTAAGGGAAAATATGTATCCATATGTAGATTTTTTATCATCCGGATCTCCCTGGAAATCAGAGTCTATATAACTCTTAACTTGTAGCTCATCTTCTCTATATATCATAAACTTATCATTAGTACCCTTAAGATATTTCAGGATATGTTTCACGGCTGTCCTTTAATCATTTCTCGGATCAAATTGATATCGGCTAGTAACACTAACTTCGAAACTAATATCAGGTCTTGTACATAGCATAACATACATAATGCTTCTAATACAAGAAGCATATAATAAGTTAGACATTCTAACTCTCTATTCCTCAGTCTGAGGTGTCATTTTCTTCGAAAGATGTATTTCGTATCGAAAAGGTACATTTACTGCCTTGCAGTTGGTAAAATTATATACATTTCTAATATCTTATTTATGTATATGGATTGCGACAACCCTATGAGCTTTCTTACTCTATCCCGGTAGAGCCTTATACCCAGTATACATGAAGCTTCACCTATGTCTTTCATGAAGAAGTTCTTGCAAAGGTAGACTTTCACACTTTGCATTGATCGTGAAATCACACACGTAACGCAAGCGCACATATCGCTCAAGTAGTATAAAAATATTGATCCCACGAGGACTTAATTTCTATTGTTGTTATTAATTATTGATTCTATTTATTTACAGGTATTTAATTAAAGGGAGAAGAGAATGATTGCTTGATTGATTGGTTGAATGTGGATTTGTTAAATAAATAAATAAATAAAAACACAAAAGAAAATACTAATAAATAAATAAAAACACAAAAGAAAATACTAATAAATAAATAAAAATACAAAAGAAAATACTAAGGAAAATAAACAAAGACACAAACATCTAGGGTTATGATTCCACACAATATTATTCTAATGATGAATTGATTCTCTTATATATGTATAATAAATCAGTTTGCTAACCTGGAACACGAAGATATGTAAAAGCCTCTTCCGATGGTCAGATGCAAACACCCAAAATAACCCAATTAATCATATTCATATGTTAACCAAGTTATCTAAATTCATTAAGTTCAATTTCCAATTATGGCTACCCCCGCCCGACAGGTATATTCCTATCCTGTAAGGAAATCTACCTAAGAGACTTTTACCCAATGTGATATCGTGAGCTATTGAATCTAAGGCTGAAACCTAAAATCTATTTTCCAAGTTCATTTTAAGTTTACCACATCAATCTTATTGATGATCAGGCAACAAGAAGCATTAAGCTTAAGATTCAATAAACAAACCAAAATATTAAACATAATATAATTAAATCAATTATTAAGCATGTGAATATTGTGTTTCATCACTTCCCTAGAATAAAATAAAATGTTGGGGGTTAGGGATCCACCTTTAATATTTCAAATGTTGAAATCTCATTTTATTATAATATAAAAATTATCAGTGTTGCCCAATTAAGTCAAACCAGCCATATAGGCGGTAATCATATGTCACCTAAAGACCGACCATATAGGCGGTGTCACATTATGTCAAATAAATAAAACCAACCATTAAGGCAGTATCAACTTTAATCCATATTATTAAATTACAATTTCCATATTATAAATTAAGTGAGATTAATCTACCTTATCATATTAAAGGTTTCACCCTTCCCCCAGTGGAAATTAATTACTAAACATAAAAGAAAATAAAAACACTCAAACTATTATTACTACTAAAGATAAAAATAAAAATACATTACAAAACTACTAAATAAAACACACAAGATACAATCCTTAATTCCTTATTAAGAAACCAAGGAAAGTATGAAATTTACAAATGAAATGGCTTGGTATTTATAGGCAAAATTTTGCCTTCCCCAATTTCTCCAGCAATTTCTCCATAAATTTTTCCATTAATTTCTCCACCAAACATGGCACCAAACATGACACAAAACATGGCACCAAATCCTCTGACAATTTTCAATATTTATTTATTTATTTTGTTTTGAAAATGACTTTAATAATTACATATTACGTACTTCCGAATGTTTTATCTATTTCAGCCATGAAAACTTTATAATTCGAAATTATTATGAACGTCAAAGTTGTAGATCTTTGAGTCTTCTTTAATTTTGAACTTGAATCACCTCAATCCTATATCGGAATAAGAAGTTATGGCTAAAGTACGAACATTACGCAAAGTTGAAATTTCCGAAATTGTACTTCGTTAGAATGCCATTTCAAGTTTGCAACCTCCAAAATCTAAATGTCAAGTCCAGTTTTTACCCTTATTTATTTCATATTTCATCCTGATTGATTCCATTGAGTCCCGATTTTATTTTATCTGTAAAATAAATAAAAACACATCAAAACGTTCATAAAACCCGAGAAACTAAACAAAATATTAGGTAAAAGGGGCGGTAAATGTTGATATATTTTCCGCTCATCATGCATCAATCATATATCATTCAAAATGATAAGGTATCGTCTATATACAATACAAGGAATACTATAATGCTCCAACTAACTTTCTTATAAACACACGGTTCTTCATCGTTCTTGATGAATCTAGATAATCTAATTATCTCATCAAAACAACGATTCTATCTTCGGGATGCCTGTTTAATTCCATAAATAAACTTTTTGAGCTTACAAACCAAATATTAAGTCTCAGTGGATATGAAACCTTTTGATTGTTCCATATAGATATCCTCATCGATGAATCCATTTAGGAACGCGGTTTTCACATCCATCTACCATATCTCACAGTTATGATATATAATAGTGGCTAAAAGAATCCTAATGAATTTTAGCATGGCTACTGGTGAAAAAATTT
The DNA here is from genome assembly GCA_019454045.1 of Zanthoxylum bungeanum. Classification (NCBI taxonomy): domain Eukaryota; kingdom Viridiplantae; phylum Streptophyta; class Magnoliopsida; order Sapindales; family Rutaceae; genus Zanthoxylum; species Zanthoxylum bungeanum. Next base: position 57,950 of record SKCR01015518.1, read on the forward strand.
CCTCATAGTCAATCCCATGACATTGAGTATAACCTTTCGCTACCAGCGGGGCCTTAAAGGTTTCCACCTTTCCATCGGGCACTCGTTTCATTTTATAAACCCATTTATGACCAATAGGTTAATTCCTTCAGGAAGTTCAACCAAGTCCCAGACTTGATTGTCATGCATAGAATTCATCTTGGACTTCATGACTTCCTGCCATTTTCCCGAATCGATATCCAATATCACCTATTTATACGTAGTTAGATCTGTTTCCTCCAAGAGGAGAACATCAAGGCTCACATCAGATGTTAAAAATAATCTCTCATGAGGCATTGATATTCTACTAGACCTGCATAGAATATGTGTTGTAAATCCTTCATCTAGTTGGATCTCAGGCTTCTTAATGTTGAGATCAAACTCATCAAGTTCAATCTTTCTACAATTCCCATTTTTTTTTTCAAAAATTCCTTTTTAAGGAAAGTGGCAAAACGAGCAACAAATATATTTCGTTGCTCAGAATCGTAGAATTGATATCCCAAATAATTTTCAGGATATCTAACGAACTTATATTTTTACCCCATAGGTGATAATTTATCCCATTGCGCAACTCTAATGTATGCGGGACAACCCCAAATCTTTAAATATCCAAGACTTGGATTTTGACACGCTCAAAAAGTGGTTCTTTACTCCCAAGTGTAAGAGTGTCGAAGTAATAAAATAATCCGGTAAGTCTGGGGTCGATGCACATGAAATAGATTTAATAGGATAAAATAATAATTTGAGTGAAAATAAAAAGATTAATCTTTTTGAAGTAATTGGAAAATTTTAAATTGAACTACAATAATAAAATAAAATGCTGGGGGCTAGAGGATCCACTTTTAATATTTCAAATTTAGAAATCTCACTTTTTTATAATATATAAATTATCACTATTACCCAATTAATTTATTTCAGGAATTAATTATGCCAAAATAAATAAAATCAGCCATAAAGGCGGTGATAACTTTGTCTATAACAAGTCCAGTTAGGTACTCAATTATGCCAAATAAATAAAACCAACCATATAGGCAGTAACAAAGTTTGTCAATAATTAATCCAGAATTAAATTAAATATTAATCATTAAATTGTAATTTATATATTACAATATAAGTGAGATTAATTTGTATTTTCATATTAAAAGCTTATTCCTTTACCACAGCAACAAGAAATTGGCTACTCATGATTTGAATAAAACACACATAATTTTATTAATAAAAGAAAAAGAAATTATAAGAAAGTTTTTTTTTTTAAAAAAAAAACCTACAAGATACTCTCCCTAATTCTACAAAGAATTTCAGAGAAATCATGAATTTGAAAGTGCCGAGCACCCTCTATTTATAGAGGTGCTCAACACATTTTTCTCTCACAATTTTCTTTCTCTCATTTGTTTCTTTCTCTTTATTTTATTTTTTATTTGTTGCCATCACCGAAAGGTGATGACAACCTTTGTTTTTTTTTTTTATTATATTATAATATATATATATATATATATTATATATATATATATATATATATATAATATATATATATATATAAAATCTTGGTGGGACCTCCAATATAACATATATAAAAGATTTTATCTATAAAATCTTGGTGGATCCTCCAAAATATATTATATGTATTATATAAATATATATATTAATAATAAAATATATGTGTGGGTAAATACAACATAAGCTTATTTTGTTAATCTAAACACGATGAATGTTTTCCAAGTCTGAATTGAATCTAACTGTCATGCTGTTTTTGGGTTTTTTGGGTCATGAAATTCAGATCTCATATACATTTTTTTCCTGTTGAGCTTTCAATGCATTATTTTACCTACACAATAAATAAAAATCATAATAAAAATATAAATATAATTATTATTAAATAAAAGTGCTAAATTATAAGTTTAAAATGGTTAGTTTCTCTTTTATTAAGCGTACACTATTTAATACTCATCACCCCCAACCAGCTTATTACTAGTCCCTAGTAATTTAAGCCAAAACTTTAAAAAAATTCTTATCCAAATTAATAATTATTTTTTTTTCTAAATAATCAAATAAATGAATTCTTCTGTACTCTTTACCCTTTTTCCATACACACATAAAACAAGGTATCAATATATTCATTGTTCCCACAATATTCATAAGTCTTGTTGAAAGAGAGTAATATTTTTATCCTAAAATTATATTAGAGTTCACACCTTTTGGCAATGAAAGTTTATTTATAAATACAAAAATATTTTTTTCTTAATAATAATATATCTTCAATCCTTGTAACGAGTTTTGGGCTAGTGGCTCCCAAACCAGTTGGCTTTATGGCATTAGGTGGTAAGACACCCATACAGACTTAATTGCTTAGATCTCAAATGTTAAAAATAAGAAGTGTCTAATTTCCTTAAGCTTTTTCTTTAACTCATGTAAAGAGCTTTGTGCCAGTGACTCACAGACCAGTTGGCCTTAGGGCACTAAGTGTTAAAACACTCATACAGACTTAATTGCTCGAGTTAGAGAGGCTACAAAGTCGAACTTATTCACACACTTATTTTTTTTATTAAACTAACTCAAGCTCTATCGTTTTACGCAAACAATCACTACTTGTTGAGGTAAGATGTCCGATTACTAAGTAAAAGCATGATTAGTTTCTTTTTTGAAAACATAAATTTTACTGCTTTTAGGTGCTAACTCCAACAAATTAGAGAACTGAATATTACAAAATTTTCAATTACAACCCGCGATCATATGTTATCGTGTATGTTGATAATACCTGTCAAATGAGCTTATAAAGATCAAATTTAATCAATATTATGGAGAACTCACAAATTTAAATGATTCAAAAGGAAAGAAACAAAAATAACTTGTTACGAATTATTTTGAGATGCGTCCCAAGAGCGAAAACTCCTTACACAACTCTGAACAGCAATTCCAATTGGTTAGTCAAAAATTTATTGTTAGTTTGTGTGTATTTTTTTTTGAAAAACACAAAAGAAAATCAATACAATATATATATATATATATATATATATATATATATATATATTACACTAAAAATAACAACAAAGTAAAAACAACATAAATAAAAAAAAAACTTTTTTTTAATAAAACAACACAAAAACGAAAATATTTTTTTTTGGAAAGAAAAACACAACATGAAAATAAAAACTATCTAGTCAACTATCTCCTCCCCCCAACCAATTTAAGACATTGTCCCCAATGTCTAAAAAAGAAGAAGTATAGTTTAGAAGACATCATCTGATTAGTGTGGAATTGATAATTGAATCTACGACTATTTAAAAGAAAAAAATTACAGATTAAGATTCAAGTCCACTCTACGCTTCTTGCCACGATCGTTACCAGACCAGTTCAACTTGGAAAGAATGAGGTCGATTCTTGGTTCATAAGCTAAGAGCTGGTCAATTAGATCATCATCTTTTCTTGCAGTTTGGAAGATATCTTATACCGATTTTGAAATAAACTCATTTCTTTTGGCATCCTCAAGAAATACAAAAAGAAAATTGAAAAAGCCATCAACATTAAGTAATCCAATGGGTTTTTGGTGAATGTTTAAGTTCGCCTATGACGCAACTATGAATATTTCTTCCAACGTGCCCAACCAACCTGGTAAAGCAATAAAATCGTCAGCATGATTGATCATTTCAGTAAGTCTTTCAGAGATACCTGAGACAATGCAATCTTCTCTATTTGATTTTCCGATGAGGTTTTCCTCTATCAAAGGTTTTGGAATGATCCCCAAAACTTGACTGCCACCTTCTTGCACGGCCTTTGAAACATACCTCATCAATCCAAAATTGCCACCACCATATACTAAATGAATGTTTCTTTTCGCCATAACTCTACCCAATTCTTGTGCAGCCTCAACAAATTTTGGTTTAGTTACAGAGCTAGTTCCATAAAAAACACAGATATTGGTGACTAGTCATCTTGAAGATTTCTCTATTTTTGCTCTCTCTCTTATCTGGATGTGACGAAGAAAATGACGAGTTGAATTTATAGATCCTGAAAAATGGTGGGTAATAAATGCACTAGTACCTGTAAAATGACAATTGTCAGATGAACATTACAATAGATCATAAAAGTCAAAAAATTTAGATACTGTCAGTAAAAGTAAATGAAATCAAAATAATAAATTAAAGAAAATCAAAATAGTAATTTAAAGTAAAGGAAATCAAGGCAATAAATTGAAAATATGTATTGGTAGTTGTGATTGTGACTCACATCTTCCTCTGATTTTACATCCAGTAACGGCTTGAATGCCCTATATGGGTCAGAGATATGATTCCCATCCAATTTTCTTATAAATTGGCAAACATGGTCTTTTAAAGTCAGATTTTCGAGACTGTATTATGTCTTTCTTTTTGAAAAAGTGTATGCAAATTGCGAATAACTCGATGAACATGTCCACTAGGATGCGTCTCAAGAGTCAATGATATATCATCTAAAGATTCCTTACTCAAGCCATCTCTAATGAATTGAATTTTATCTTTGCGATTGTCAGACACCATTCCTAAAGAACGACAAAGTTAGTTCCATTTTTATTGGCTTGTGTTCGTGAAAAAACGAGTTCAATTGAGTTGTAATCTATCATGAAGATCTTTGTGCAATTGGACTGGTTTCTGGCTGCTGTGAATCAGACATGCGTTCGTTTCAAGGTTCGAATGTGTGGCGTTAGTGGCACGTTCTCTATTGGGTTTGAACGGGAGCATTCTAGAGAGCAAATGTTCGAGGCACGTTCTTGGTCCGTTCGAACGGGGAAATTTCAGAGAGCTCACGTTCGTAGTGCGTTCGAGTGGCGTTCGAATGAGTCTTCACAGAAAGGGCGCGTTCGTGGAGCGTTCTAGTATGCGTTCGAACGCGTTTTTGGCCATTTTCACTTTGAAAACCCTAGCCTTTTCACCCTACCTATAAATATAACATGTAGCTGCCATTCCCCCAAGTTGAAATAGTTGAAACACAAATCCCTTGAGCCTAAATCTCACAAAGCTTTCAACTCTATTTGAATCCACCATTGAAGACTTCTTCATCTTCTTATTGGTGATACAATCTACTCAGAGACTTCAGAGGTTCTGAAGAAAACCGTGGGTCGCTGGCTTGAGGAGTTGCCTTGAGTTCTTGCAGTATTGAGGTACTTGAGTCGTGGAGTTTCCACCATAGGTCTTGACCATCGCTGTAAGTTTTTCTCAATATAGTGGATTTGTGTGGTAGCCTATACCCGGAGTGGTTTTTTACTCGCAAGAGTTTTCCACTTCATTACCAAAATCAGTGTGTTGAATTTTGTGTGATTGATTTACTATTCCGCAATTTATATTATTGATTTATATTGTGGTTTGCTTGTTGACTTCCATAGACACATTAATTAGGACTTGTCTCAATTAATTGTGATTAATTCCACATAGGGTCAGAACTTAGGATAATAGCGAATTTTCAGACAACGAGTGTTGCACTTCCAGCGTGCACATTTATAACAAACACTTAATTGTTTAGCTCTTCATTTTTTAGCATAGGTGCTTTTCCTCAAACCAGACATGTAAAAATGAAATATTCAGATGACTCACCTACCAAGCGAACTC
>SKCR01015519.1:0-67618 GCA_019454045.1 Zanthoxylum bungeanum
ACCTACCTTGATTTCGGCCTCCCATAGACACATAGTCATAATACCAATGGGATCCGAGGGGTCTATCCAGAGCGAAGCTGTTTCCCGTACCATCGGTGAAACATGACCTCCTATCGCACTTGCATAAGTATCCAATACTTATATATATGAGAACTATGCCGTTGTGCCCTCACAACGCACACAAGTGCAATACTAGCCTATTCCGCATTATCGATGTCCAGTCTCGATAACACTACGGCTAGGGATATTTAATGATTAATCCTTCGTGGACTGATATTGTCTCATATCATCTCAATCCAGGAACTAATCATAGGGACCTCTCTTCATTTATATATCTATGGTGATCTAATCACAAATGATGAGAGTGCAATTTCCTTATTACATAGTTAATTTGCTACAACAACACAATGTTCTGCGCAAATAATGACGCTATGGGTCATATTATCCAACAGACACTCTTTTTCTAAGATGATTTTTCCTTTCTATTGTTTCAAGTAAACACTTATTTTTCGCACATAGGGCGTTGGCCAGACTTACTTTCAGTTGTTTTAGAGAAAAAAAATATGTTTTAGAAAGATTTGATTAAAAAGCATGAGTTTTGTGATTTTTGGAGGCATGGGGGAAAAATCCACCTCAGTATGTAACTTATGGAATTGACGGATGACATGTGCATTGTTGGAGTTTCTACGGTACCGATGATCGATTCAAGCTTAAAACATATGTGCAAATACAACAGAGAAAGTTGTTGAATAATTACATTGAGCGGTTAAGCGATGCATCGGAGAATAAAAATTATTTTCTGCCCTCCTTGAAGTCACGGTAGTGGACTATTTTCCCTCTCTAAGATTTGGCCATGTGAGGTCCTCCAAGCTCCAAGCTTTCGTGTTATGACTCCAAGCTCACAAGTGCGATTCCCTATCACCTTCGCAAGACCCCGATTGTGTGCTAGCACTTAGGAATTTTTGCCAAAAAAATTCCTTAGCTTCTCCTCTTCATTCACGGCTTTGAAGAATAAAAAAAGAAGAGAAATGCCCACCATGGGTGTGAGAGGAGAGCATGAGAGAGAGAAGAAAAAGTGTTGTATATATGTTATATGATTTTCCAAAAATAATTAAACATATACCACTTTTCTTTTCAATTTCAAAAAAGTCAAAGGCAATAATGCCAACAACCAATCCATCACTATTCACATCATTCAATCAAGTTGTCAAGTCACATCACTCAAAGTGACAAGTGATTTGACGCTTGAAGTGACTAGCGATTTGACGCTTGATATGAGTAATGATTTGACGCTTGATGTGACTTGCATGCCGCACTCGAATTCGAAATGCGAGTGCGCTCGCAAACACTCCCTGGCTCGGGTTCGTTAATTCCGAATTAACGAATTTTCTGTTGCGTCGTAATTAAATCTAATTTAATTAAATAATCATGCCTAGCATAATTACTATTCACGTCGCTAACGAATTAATTCTAAATTAATTCGTTCACCTGAATTAAAATCTGATTTTAATTCCGCGTCGAAATCTAATTTCATTTAATATATCGAATATATTAATTTATCGATTAATTCCAAATTAATCGCTCTCTCTTTTTAAATGATATTTTATCCTAGATAAAATATCTCCGTAATAATCCCAGATTAATTTTCTCTCTCATCTAATTAATCTCAGATTAATTAAAGTGCGAGTCATACATCATCGATGAATCTTCAGGAAGCGACCCATGAGATCCCCGGATATGTTGGCAGTAAATACGGCTATCGGACTATCCGAATATGTACGTACCTAGTACAACATTTTTACCGATTTACAAGATAAGGTTGGCTTCTAGCAAAACACCATGCCTACCCAATTCTCCAGAAATATCCTTATAGGAATATGTGATCTATATTAGGTGTAGTATACGTAGTATCGTGTATGTCAATCCAGTATCAAATGTCACGTGCTAGGCCTGTGGCTGGAATTGTGTCTGCCCCGTACGAAGCACATGTCGGATGTCTGGTAACTAGTCTCTATAATCGGATATACATGACCTAGTCATAATATCCCGATGACTGCAGTACTTAAGAATACTAGTACCGTATCCTACATGACATCGTCTCCACTATGACTAGAGTGATACTTCCGTCTTGACATCACACCCAATACACTACGATTCTCAATATACCCAGAAGAGGCGTACACAGAACCTATTAAAGCCCTGGATGACCAAAACTAAAGCATATTGATTGTCACAAGTATTAGTGGTGCAAGTCTCAAGTTAAGACCAAATACACCTACCCTGATTTCGGACTTTCATAGACACATAGTCATACTACCAATGAAATTCCGAAGGGGTCTATCCAGAGCGAAGCTGTTTTTCGTACTATCGGTAAAACACAACCTCCTATTACACTTGGATGAGTATTCAATACCCAAATATATTATAACTATGCTATTGTGCCCTCACAACTCGCACAAGTATAATACTAGTCTTTTACGCATTTATCGATGTCCAATCTCGATAATACTCTGACTAGGGATATTTAATGATTATACCTTCGTGGATTGATACTGTCTCATATCATCTCAATCCAGGAACTAATCATAAGGACCTCCTATCATTTATACATCTAGGTGATCTAATCACAAATGATAAGAGAGCAATCTCCTTTGTCACATAGTTAATTTGTACAACGACACCATGATCTGTACAAATAGTGACGCTATGAGTCATAATTGTCCAACAATCTCCCACTTGGCCTATAGCCAGTCACTCAAGTGTCTACCACCCGAACTATGTATGATTCGCTCAAACTGCTGAGGAAGGGCTTTCATCAGCGGATTTGCATGATTATCGTCTGATGCGATTTATAAGAAAAACATCACCAAGATGTATGATTCAAACGAATCAGATGAATAGTCGAATTATATATCTGGATTGTTGATGAGACCGTTAATTCTTTAGCCAGCGCTGAAGCCTAGCTCAGCTGCTAATAGAACTATATCTAATCTTGTTAGATTTGTTGATGACCCAGACGGCTTCTATTACTGCCTCAGCTGCAGCAATAACCCGCATTTGTTGTTTATTCGGTAACATTATCTTACTTGGAAGGTTTCCGGCTCATTGTTCCGCTATTCAAACTGTATAGTACTGTTGTTTTTATCGATTAGGAAACTTGCAGAAGTGATCCCAGTCACTTCAAGTTCTACTTCTCCATAGTTTACGACATCATCCTTAGTTCTCTAAGATACTAACGAATGTTCTTAATATCAATCCAGTGACTATCACTAAGATTGGCCTGTTTGTGACTCCACATGCTCAAAGCGTATGAGACACCAGGTCACGTACATTTTTCAATGTATGAGTTCTCGGAGAGTCTTAACAACTTTAAATCTATCCCAGTAGATCTTTATTCCTAGAATAAAAATTGTTTCTTCCAATAATTATACGAAGAATTTTCATGAAAGCCAAGCTTTCATCGATATTATTATGGGAATATCATTTCCAAGAAATGACATATCATCGTTATTTAGGACAATCACTTTCAGTGCGCTCCCACTAACCTCCTTATATATACAAGAATTATTTTTGTTTTGAATTAAATCATAAACCATTATGATTACATCAAAACGATAATTCAAGAACACAATGCTTGCTTCAATCCCTCTATGGATCGAATAACTTGCAAACCTTGTTTGCTAGTTTTGGTACGAAAAAATCGTCAGGATGCTGTAAACATCCTCCAAAAGGTTTCCGCTTAAGCAAATCGATTTTGACGTTCAGCTGCCATATTTCATAAATGAAACATGCAGCATTAGTAAGCATTATCAAATGGATTTACCGTGGCAATAGGAAAAGGATTTCGTTGTAATCAACACAATATTGATAACGATACCTTTCCGCTACAAGCCTAACATTGTACGTTGGTATGTTGCCTTCCATGTATGTCCTACTTGAAGACTTATATAGTAACAATAGGCACAATTCCTTCCGGTACAACAACTAGTGTCCAAACATAGTTGATATACATGGAATCTATTTCGGACATCATGACACTTTGCCATAATCGGGAGTCGATGCCTTGTATCACTTCCTCATACGTAGTCGGTTGGTATTCCCCAAACGATTGACATCCTTATGAGGCGAGATCAGAAACCCATACCCCAAGTTGTTTTCTGACTCTCTCCGACTTACGTGGTTCTTGTGCATTCGAAGATTACTGGTACAATTTCATCCTTGATGAACTGTTTGGGTTCCATTAAGGACTCGTTGCCTTGACCAGTATTACTCCGATTTTCATCGAGTTTTACCATCCTCTCACTTACCACTGCATATCGGTATTCCTCTAAGGAAAAACCGTAAAGCGAGAAACAATTAAAATTGTTCTCTTGTGAGTTGTATAAGTACTATACTTTGGTTACCTTAGGATAATCCATATTTAGGCACTTATCCTATTTGGGTTCTAGTTTGGTATCAACCAAACGTATGCCCAACATACCCAAATCTTCAGGAGTAAGAAAGCCCAGTTTCTTTCCTATTCATATCTAATATGAAGTCTGTCAACCATATTTTCATGGAACCTTATTCAAAATAAGTATTGCATTATTAAATGCTTATCCGTTGAAGGAAATGGTAGCTCAGAACGACTCATGATTTAACCTTATCATGTCTAACAAAATTCGGTTTCTCTGTTCGGACATACCGTCAAATTGACTTGTTCCGAGAGGAGTCCTCATTGAAAGAATACTACACTCTTTCAAGTATATTTGAAACTTATTGCTTAAGTATTTTCATCATGGTCTAACCATGACAGTATTAATACTTTAGCCGATCTGTTTGTCTACTTCGTGTCGAAACTCTAAAAGTTTTCGATTTTTGTTTTAATAAGAAACATATAACCATAACATGATGCCATATCCGTAAAGGTAACAAAATATTCATTATCCACCTCTAGCCTAGCTAGATATGGGCACACTTACGTCATTATGAATGAGGGCTAACAGATCGATGACACTAACACTTTTACCAAGTAAAAGGTATTTTAGGTACTTTACCTAATAAACTAGATTCGTAGACATCATTTGAATAGAATCAAATCTGTCCTAGTATCCACTCTTATAAAGTGTGGATATACGAGTATTGTTTAATTGTGTCCCTGACAACACTGCCACAAATAAGTCTCATCTGATCAAATTAGTATGAGCTACTTGTTTGTCATGTTATATGTTTGAGATTTATTTATATTCAAAATATAAATACCGTTATTCAAATCCAATGTGTTTATCTCAGTATCATCTTTATAAAATAAAACACTTTAGTGTTCTAGAATATAAAGGTACACTCGCAACGAGTTATACTCGATATAGATATAATATTTCTAGTCAAACTAGGTAGATTATAACAGTTTCCTAATTTAAGCACACACCCTAAAGGTAGTTCCTAAACTTAGGTATCTACGGTTAAAACAGCGACTTTCGTCCCGTTTCCGATTCCCATATTTTTCTTATATGAAGTTAGTATCCTGCTCATAGGAGATTCTGCACATCAGTAAATAGATTTTTGTACCACTATTTAGTATCTAAAATCCAATTTTAATACTAATAGTGAACATATTTATGACAAACATATTTGAAGTCAGAGCCTTGTCCGTCTTCAATTCCTTCATGTATGCCTTGTCCATACCGCAGTCACGCATCTAGTGACCCCGTTTCCCACAGTTTAGGCATACTTCTTGGGATATGTCATTTATCTTCCTAGAAGATTATAATGATTTTGCCTTTGCCTTTTTCCATATTTTAGAAGCCTTTGGCCAAGCCTTGGGTTTCTAGAATATTGAAGTAAGGTGCGGCTTGCGCTTCTTGCCTTATTGCAAACTTTGGCTTTATCTCCTTGAGAATAGCCATTAACTCTCCAAGAGTTATTAATTACAATTTAATACTTCTAAGATCTAAGAATAGATCTATGAAGATCCTTCAATTTCATTACCATACTTTAATGATCTAATCCTTAGTTCTGATTAAGAAATCAAGTAGTCTATTTGGCAAGCATAATAGATTAAGCACTAAAGTTATCATTACATGAATATTCCAAAAATCATGCTCTACTATTTGTTTAACTCCAGGCTTAGGCCCAAGAGGTTATTTTATCAAATAAAGTAACTTCTTAGTACTTAGGACTATCCTAAGGTTCTATTCCCAATCTGAAAAATAAATTCGTTTAAACACATTTCCCTAGGATTATGTTTTAAACACTAATCTTTCAATTTTATCTTGACTCTAATAGACCAACTATTTAATCAACGATTTCGGGTACTTTTAAATATAATGATTACTATAGTCCAACTACATAATCAACTATATTTTTAATTAGTTAAATTCAATTATATTGATTACTATAATCCAATTATAAAATCAACTGTTAATTAATTAAAATAATTGAATACAGTCCAACCGTTTAATTAAAACAATATTTAAATATTAGTCCAACTAATATTTAATTTATTTGACGAATGATTTGATATGAGCGCTTATGGCAAGTATCTAAACGAAATTACAAATCTAATACTTGCCTCCCACTAATTTTCGGCGAGCCTCTAACCCTCTGTCGAGTACTCGGGAAACCGTGTTTCCTTATGGGCTATGATCCCGTTAAAGAACACACAATCTTGACTTTGGCCAACAAATTGTATGATGCTTAACTAGGGAGATCTCTAAGATCAATTGGATCCCATCCAATTCCTAGATCCAGTAGGTGGACATCCAAGTCCGAAACTTATATCTTATATATTCCAATATATCTAATATATTCCCTAACCTTTTTTCCTCTGAATCAATTAAGCCTTGGCTTTGGCACAACAAACTTAATGATCCCAGTTAAGTGGAACCTATTGACCATGGAAAGCTTCGTAATCAATGTTAATGGACAAGAAGTGATCTTGACTTTGGCCAACAAATCACGACTTGGACAAGACACCAATATAGAACAAAGCTCTCATGATTCAAACGCATCCTCGACGGACAAAGGCCTTGACTTTGGCCAACAAGCCAATGCCAGTCTTGGATCTTGAGTTAGAATCACTAATTGAAAGGAAAAACGCTTAATATTTAGTGAGGGGGGTTTTTGTGTGCAAATTGGCAACCAATTTATTATCTTTGTTAAGGTCTCATCATCATACACCCTTAAACATGCATTGTAAACACATAATAAGGCGCGTAAATAAAATAATAATGATATGCGGATGGATATTCAACACATTGATCCTAGATCAAATCTCTCCCTTTCCTCTCTCCCGCTAGCACAAGTATTTACTTCTACCCGTTACACTACACTTCTAAAGAAACCTCATTTACATTGAGATGAATAGGTGAGAAGAGAAATACATAGAGTGAGGAGGTAATAGACTGGACACGCAGGTCCAATTAATAAATTCCAAATTTATTACAACAATTTCTAAAATTGCCCCACCCATCTAATATCCATCCAATATACATTATTCATGCATCACAACCAAGTATTCACATAAGCATGCTATCAATAAATTTAATCCAATTAATTAATCTGATAATTAATGACCATCCAATGTTCAAACAACGATTTGATTTTGCGCGAGTCTAACTCGTCTGCGAATAAGTACTCAAAGTACGAATTCTTGAATTAAATTAAACTACAACATTAAATCCAATTTAATATGTATTTAATACTAATTCACTTATTTAATTCCAAATTAAATATTACAATTTATTAATGAAACTTTGCGATTTAGATTCCAAATCTAATCGTTACGGGTTTTAAAGCCCGATTAACATCCAATGTCGTTTAATTAACGTCCAATGGGCTTTCAATTAATTTCTTAAGGCTTGGGCTTCGGCAAACAAAACCCAATTAAGGAATAACCCATAAGCCTAGAAATAAAGTTCGGCCTATTAGGCCCAATTAAACTTTAAAGGCCCATTAAGTCATAATTAGATTTTATGGAAATGGTTTTGGGCCCAATTGGATCCAACCAATTTGCCTAAACCAATCTTGGTACAACCAAGCCCATTAAAGCCCAATTACAACTTTCAAGCCCAATTTCTAAAATTGGCCCAATTAATTAAATCAAAAAATTCCAATTTCATAATCTAATTAACCTAAAGTGTATAGCATAATTAATTACATTAATCAACATTTCCAAATCATCAATTTACACAACTAATCATGCTCTTTATCAACAATTAGTGTCCAACACAACTTATCAAAAATCAAACCCATTTTACATGCTTCAAGTCTCGGCAATAGTAGGATTTTTCAAATCGATTTCGATTTCAATCCAATTGAATCCATAATCAATATTCCTAACATGATTCTAACTCACCAATGAATCAAAAAACAAAAAATACCAAGACCACATTTAGGGTACCATTCGGCCAAGCCAAGGATTCAGGGGAAAATTGTTCCAAACCATTTTTCATGAAATTGATCAAATCAATCTTCAATTAAACATCATTTAAGCATAATCAATCATCCAATTTCATCAAATCATGCTCAAATATATTTTACCCAATTTTAACCCTAAGTTCAAGTTTCATGCTTTTAGCTCGCTCGGATACCATTATTGGAGTTTCTACGGTCCCGAGGATCGATTCAAGCATAAAACATATGTGAGAATATAACAAAGAAAGTTATGGAATACTTACATTGAGCGGTTGAGCGATGCATCGGAGAATAAAAATTCTTTTCTGCCCTCATTGAAGTCACGGTAGTGGACTATTTTCCCTCTCCAAGATTCGGCCATGTGAGGTCCTCCAAGCTCCAAGCTTTCATGTTATGATTCCAAGCTCACAAGTGCGGTTCCCTATCACCTTCGCAAGACCCCGATTGTGTGCTAGAACTTAGGAATTTTTGCCAAAAAAATTCCTTAGCTTCTCCTCTTCATTCACGGCTTTGAAGAACAAAATAAGAAGAGAAATGCCCACCGTGGGCGTGAGAGGAGAGAAGAGAGGAGAGCATGAGCGAGAGAAGAAAAAATGTTGTATATATGTTATATGATTTTCCAAAAATAATTAAACATATACCATTTTTCTTTTCAATTTCAAAAAAGTCAAAGGCAATAATGCCAACAACCAATAATCCACCACTATTCACATCATTCAATCAAGTTGTCAAGTCACATCACTCAAAGTGACAAGTGATTTGATGCTTGAAGTGACTAATGATTTGACGCTTGATGTGAGTAATGATTTGACGCTTGATGTGACTTACATGCCGCACTCGAATTCAAAATGCGAGTCCGCTCGCAAACACTCCCGGGCTCGGGTTCGTTAATTCTGAGTTAATGAATTTTCCGTTGCATCGTAATTAAATCTAATTTAATTAAATAATCATGCCAAGCATAATTACTATTCACATCGCTAACGAATTAATTCATTCGCCGGAATTAAAATCCGATTTTAATTCCACGTCGAAATCCAATTTCGTTTAATATATCGAATATATTAATTTATCGATTAATTCTAAATTAATCGCTCTCTCTCTTTAAACGATATTTTATCCTAGAAAAAATATATCCGTAATTAATCCCAGATTAATTTTCTCTCTCATCTAATTAATCTCAGATTAATTAAAGTGCGAGTCATAAGTCATCCGTG
The DNA here is from genome assembly GCA_019454045.1 of Zanthoxylum bungeanum. Classification (NCBI taxonomy): domain Eukaryota; kingdom Viridiplantae; phylum Streptophyta; class Magnoliopsida; order Sapindales; family Rutaceae; genus Zanthoxylum; species Zanthoxylum bungeanum. Next base: position 9,609 of record SKCR01015519.1, read on the forward strand.
AATCTTCGGGAAGCGACCCATGAGATCCTCGGATATGTTGGCAGTAAATATGGTTATCCGACTATCCGAATACGTACGTACCTAGTACTATGTTTTTACCGATTTACAAGATAAGGCTGGTTTCTAGAAAAACGCCATGCCTACCCAATTCTCCAGAAATATCCTTATAGGAATATGTTATCTATATCAGGCGTAGTATACATAGTATCGTGTATGTCGATCCAGTATCAGATGTCACGTGCTAGGCCTGGGGCTGGAATTATGTCTGCCCCGTACGAAGCACATGTCGGATGTCTGGTAACTAGTCTCTATAATCGGATATACATGACCTAGTCATAATATCCCGATGACTACAGTACTTAAGAGTACTAGTACCGTATACTACGTGACATCATCTCCACTATGGCTGAAGTGATACTTCCGTCTTGACATCACACCCAATACACTACGATTCTCAATATACCCAGCAGAGGCGTACACAGAACCTATTAACGCCCTGGATGACCAAAATTAAAGCATATTGATTGTCGCAAGTATTAGCGGTGCAAGTCTCAGGTTAAGACCAAATACACCTACCCTGATTTCGGACTTCCATAGACACATAGTCATACTACCAATGGAATTCCGTAGGGGTCTATCCAGAGTGAAGTTGTTTTCCGTAATATCGGTAAAACACAACCTCCTATTACACTTACATGAGTATCCAATACCCAAATATATTAGAACTATGCTATTGTGCCCTCACAACTCGCACAAGTGTAATACTAGTCTTTTACGCATTTATCGATGTCCAATCTCGATAATACTCTGACTAGGGATATTTAATGATTATACCTTCGTGGATTGATACTGTCTCATATCATCTCAATCCAGGAACTAATCATAAGGACCTCCTATCATTTATACATTTATGTGATCTAATCACAAATGATAAGAGAGCAATCTCCTTTGTCACATAGTTAAATTGTATAACAACACCATGATCTGTACAAATAGTGATGCTATGTGTCATAATTGTCCAACATGCATATGTAGAGGACTGAGAGGACGACGATACGTAATGCTCCCAAATCATAGTTCAGGACTAGAGATGATAGATGCCCCTAAATTCTAGTTTTCAGGGTCAGACAATAGCATAGATTCGTACTTCTGGCTCTAGTTCAGTGGCTTGGGGGACGACAATACATAACGCCCCAAGTTCACTAGTTTAGGCGTATGAGGGGACGACGATATGTAACGTCCTCATACGTTAGGTTCTTAGAGATAGAGATTAGGTATTCAGAAAATAGTTTTCAGAGATAAGTTTTTAGAAACAGATTTTAGGTACAAATTTCAGAGGAAAGTTTTTTAGAAAGGTAAGTTTTCAGAAATAGCAGTTTTATAAGTGACTTTCAGAAAAGATTTTCATTAAGATTTCTAGAAATAGAACTACTTTCAGATAAGATCCGATTTGATTTCCAAAACTTGAGTTTTCATAAAGTATTTTAGTTTTCATTTTAAATCGTCCACTCACTAGGTCGTTCAAACGATCTAACCCCCCACTCCTAGTTTCTCTATTTTACAGATATTCCAAGAGGAAGAGTTCTAGAGGAGGGATACTGTTAACAGTCGCTAGAGGGTTTGGTTCATTTGGTCGAGTTAGAGTTCAGTTCAGTCAGGTTCAAAGAATGTCATGTAGCATATAGGTTGCTTATTTTACGTTCCTTTGTCCCGTACGCAATATTATCGACATAGATAGTAGTAGTTACTACCGGTCGTTACAATTTCTCCTCCCTTAAATAGGATTCGTCCTCGAATCCTCTTTTGGTGTTTAACTCATGGTTTTCATTATCTTCTTGACTGTATCCTTTGCTGGTTATTTAATCCTTATTCTAGGTCCTCATTCTATAATAGTTATGCTGAGTATTTCTTGACTATTGCTCTTCTGTGTTTTCCGCTATTTCTTATACTATTGTCTCTAAGATCTCTTCTTTAAAGACCTTCGCCCATGCCTCATGATTCCTTAACGTGAGTAAACTTTCAATAGCTGGTTTCCATCGAGGATCCTAATATCTGATACCAATACTTAATATTTCTCCATTCCATTTGTCCATCTTAACCTTAGAATTATTCCCTACCTTGGTTGTATCTCATCGATTCCTCTCTCCTAATCTTTTCCTTCAATTTTCCTTATTCTTAACTTCATTTTTTTATCGATTAATATAGACTTCCTTGGTCTATTCTGTCTTTCTTACTTTGAGTTTTCTCTTTACATATTTTTTACAATCTTAAGTTTTTTGTCATTCCTTGATTACTATCCTATGTCAACCTAACAACTTCCTTCTCCTCTTCTAAAGGTCTTACCTGATCATCTGCGAATTACATTTTTGATATCTTCTTTTCTATTCTTTTGTCTCACATCTTTCGACAGCTGCTTTGTATTAACTTATTCTGCCATTCCTGCGCTATAATATAAACCTACCAAACCACCCATAACCCGCGGTTAAACCATCCCAAACCCGTAGTGGTTTGGTCTTCTTAAGCTAGGATGGGGTATCTTACGCAATTCCTCTTTAACTTTTTCTTAGTATTCTTTTTATTCTTTCTTTACTTGAAGGATATCTGATCTTATATGTCATTGGCTTTCCTTAACACTATCATTTACCTTTTTATCCTATACTTGAGTATCACTCCTTTGTTTTACTTTATCTAGTATTTCCTGATAGTATCTATTACTCAGATTATCTTTCTTTTCTTATATCACTATCCTTGTACTTGCTCTTGGAGTATCTCAAGATTTCACTTCTGTTCCATTGGTACTTACACTTTTCTTTTGGATACTTTTGTAATCTTTTGTAATCCTCTTTATGAGACTCATTTGCTATGAAGGCTTCTTCCTCATTATAGTTTATGTTCCTCTAATCTTTCTGATCCCTTGAAGGTCTCTTCTCAATCTTAATCTCTCGATTCCTTATTCTTTGATTCACGCACTTCATTCTTTCTAAAATACTTCTTAATGCCATAAGATCTTTGGTAAATTGGTTACTTCATTTTCTATGAATTATCCACTATGTTCTTCGTACTTGCTTCCTTTGTAATATCCCTCTTTATGCTCCTTATCTAGCCCCCTTTATTTGCTTTCCTTTGCTAGCTTTTTCCTTTACTAAGCTCTAAATTCCCTTAACCATTTTCGATTCCCTACTTGATTATCTTTGCATTATATTATCTGGGACTACTCTGGGTTTGCTTCCTTATATCCTTGCAATTTCTTATCCTATTTAACATAGTTTCTTGAATTCTTCATGATTGTAAGTCCTTATAACGCTTCGTTGGATTGCAACACGAAGTTCATTACCTTTTTAATCACCCCGAAGTCCTTATTCGTTTTACCGTCTTCAACCTCTTTTCTTATTCCACGATTTCTACTAAATCTTTCTACCATTTCAATTTCCTTTCTTACTAGATACCACAATCAATTCCCAATAACACCATTGGGTCATTCTTATGGTGATTCCCTTTATTAAGTCTTAGGATCCTACAACTATCGTTGATTTAATCACTTCCTTGCTACTCCTCAAAACGCTCACACCCTTGTATGCCTTATTCCATTCTTATACTCCTTACTATTAAGATCAATCGTAGGTTATTTCTTTATTTTTGTTTTTGAGATCTCCACATCTCGTTCTTGCTATAAACCTTGATGTGATCAATTTGTCTTATCATCCATACCGATACTCTTATCACTTCCTTAAATACTTCCAAACTTGTAGATTTATTATTATACCTATATTTATGCTTTCCTGCGAATTCTTACTAGCTCAACTTATCTCTGATTGTCACGATATCTGATTTTCTCGTAATTCTTTGCTGGTTCAACTATCCTTACTTTGACTTCCTTAACTTTTGAATATGTCTTAGATTTTCCTCCCGGTTGTCTATACTAATGGGGACTGTTCTCATCTCACTAATTATTTTCTTCACGCTACCGAAATATTCCTTTACCATTGTTCTAATACTTTATGTCCTGATGGAATCATTGCTCATATAAGATAGGTATGAGATAAACTCCATCGGAATAACTTCTTTAACTGGTAACTCAAAAGAACGAAGATCTGGGAAAGTCGAGCTTTATCTATCGATTTCCTTAGTTAGGGTAACTAACCGTCATTTCGGTCACCACTAATCTTATTTGACTATGGCTTTGAGTTCGTAAAATCTAAAGTCTTTATACCTCTATGGCATCTAGCATCTATTTGAAAATTACACGATCATCCTTAACTATGTTACTTCTTTATTTTATAACGGTCCTCGATACTAGAGGGAACTTGCTACTGCTACGGGTGGTTCAGAAAAAATATTGATTCAACTCGGAGGAATTTTTTTTTGAAAAAGAAGGATATCTTACAACACTCATCTTTACTACTAGTTTTACTATTGTCCTTTATTACTTAACTCCATGTCTCTGATTCATACCACTATAGATTTCTCCATTTCTTATCTATTTCTATTTCTCTATCTCTATCTACCTCTGTATCTTACTTCTGCTTCCCTAATCCATAATCTCTGTCCTTGCTACAGATTTCGGCTATGACACTCTATTTACGCTTCATACAGCTGCTTTTGTTACTTCAAACTCTTTTTTATCCTCATAGGTCTATTCCTGCATATTCTCATGGGTTTCCACTGACTTTGGGCTGATCTGTTTTCCAAGTTCATAGGTAAACTCTTATCCGATCTCTTATGGTCATCTATACCTATGAGTTAGGCTCTATTAGGGAAACTCTCTAATCTGAGTTCACTGAAAAGTTTGAAGACATGATAGTTTAAGGTTTTATCTCTATTAGGTTACTAAGGGTAAGGTAACTAGCGATTTCTACTTTGCACTTAAGAATCGTGGTCGGGGTTTGGGTATCTGAAGTCGTTTAAATCCTTTTCGACATTTAGGTCCATTAGATCTCTCAATACTATTATGGGTTTCTTGATTCTGTGGTTTCTCTGGCTATTCTCCGATACTCGTAGGGTTCACTAGTTATAAGAGGATCTTGAAGACTATTGGATTTACTTGGAGGGACTTTTAGAGTAGAAATGGAATCTTAATTTTACTAGGCGTTCTAATACTTATTGGGACTTTCGTTATTTCCTCTTATTGCCATGGGTTCCTACATCTTACCTACTACTCTGGTTTCATATCCTCTACTTTATCTTATTTATTTTCTAGCATTATCTTTCTCTTTCTACATTTTTGGATAGATACCCTTAAGCTTTTCTATTTCATTTTATCTCCACGCATCACTGTTTCTAACTGATTCAAGCTCCTAGGTATCTTTTCTTCTAGTTTCCTCTTTTCTCTTTTGCTTTCTAGAATGACTTTCCTTGGAATTCACTATCGCGTTCCTTAACTCACACTGAACTTGGGAAATAGTCAAAGATGATTATGGAATGATTTCTATTTTAAATGAGGGAAAGGAATTTGAAGGATATATGAATACTTACTAACCTGTTTATGAAGATTTTAGGACGTACTCGAGGATTGGATACTAGAGAGGTAGTGCCTTATATACGGGTATCCCGGACATACAACGTATACAAGACCCCAGCACTCTGCCCACTGTAGTCACTGACTCCCTAGACCATGCCCTGATACCATCTTTGTAACATCCCAAATTTGGGAGATGTTACCGGCAGGGATAGCCGTGCTAACCCCATAGGCCTCTGACTGTATCGTAAACTATTCTAAATGCAATGTCATGCATATAGATCAAATCTCGAATAACATAAAATATTTTTATTAATGCTCACTCAGGAATACTTCTATTTCAACACTTTAGAAAAATTACTTGTAATGACTATCACTAATGCATACATGCAACCCTGACCCAACTATAACACTTTTGACTCTAAACTGGTGGACTCCAACCCTGGTGACTGCACAGCAAAAACATAAAGGCTAGAGGGGGGTTAGATCGTCATACGATCTAAGTGAGTGGACAAAAAAATGAAAACTGATAAAAATCTTTTAGCTTTAAAATCATGTTTTCAAAATATCTTTACATGAAAACTTTGTATTTCGGAAAACTGCCTTTAAAACACTGATTTCTGAAATCTATTACTGAATATCCAGTATTTCTGAAAACTATTTTCCAAAATCAAAGTTCTGAAACTCCGAAATCTGAGTACTGAGAATTTGAAAACTGAAAACTCTTTCTTGTACTTCACTCTAAATCCGTCTTTCTAAATTCTTTTCTAAAGCTATTTTCTGAAAACTGAAAATTGAAATCCATTTTTCTGAAAACATAATCTTCCGCCCGTAGGCGCATCTCCGCCCGAAGGCGCATCTCAGCCCGTAAGCGCATCTCCTCCCGAAGGCGCATCTCCGCCCAGGAATGTACCATCTGAGCGCTGAGGATCCAGGGGCGTCCCCCCAGTCCTCCACATGTGTACATGTTTTTGGTTATTATCTAGGTCCCAAGATCAAACAAGACATGAAATAATGCATGAATACACCAACGAAGATAGCGGAATACTTACATCGATTGGTTGAGTCGATTTGGAGACGAATGAAGCCCAAATAGCCACTGCCAAGGGCGCCAAAACTGACCAGTCCACTGCCTCCAATTTTCAGATTTGAGCTGAGAAAACGGAGCTCCAAGCCTCGTCTAACGGATCCCAGCTCATGGGCGAATCTCCCTACCACCTTCGCAAGACTCGTAAGTGTGCTAGCACTTGGATTTTCACCATGAAAACCCACTCTTGGCTTCCCTTTGTTCACGCCATTTTGCTTCAAAAACCAGTGAGCTTTTTAAGCTTTGGGCGTGAGGAGTAGAGAGAAAAAGAGAGAGATGAAAGATGTTGACTTATGACAAAAAAGGTGTAAACTTTTGATTATATATTTTCAAAAATAATAATCAATTTCCATTTAATTTTATCTAATAAATTAAATGAATTTTGGAGCCAAAAACCAAAAGTTTTCCCTCCACTAGCTTTCACTATTCATGTCAAGTCCATCACTATTCACATCAACTTTAAGTCATGTCTTTCACATCAATCAATCACATCACTCAAAGTGACATTTGATTTGACGCTTGATGTGACGAATGATTTGATGCTTGATTTGACTTGCGTTGCCGCACTCGAATTTGAAATACGAATGCGCTCGCAATCACACTCGGGCTCGGGTTCGCTAATTCCAAATTAACGATTTTTCCGTCGTGTCGTAATTAAATGATTACGCCTAGCGAATTCACTATTCACGTCGCTAACGAATTAATTCTAAATTAATTCATTCGCTTGAATTAAAATCTAATTTTAATTCCGCGTCGAAATCTAATTTCGTTTAATATATCGAATATATTAATTTACCGATTAATTCCAAATTAATCGTTATCTCTCTCTAGATGATATTTTATCCTAGATAAAATATCTCCGTAATTAATCCTAGATTAATTTTCTCTCTCTTCTATATAATCCCAGATTATTCAAGAGTGCGAGTTATGCGTCATCGGTGGATTATCGGGAAGTGACCCATGAGATCCCCGGATAAGTTGGCAGTAATACGGTCGTCGGAGTATCCGAATCACGTACGTACCAAGTACTACATTCTACCGATTTACGAGACAAGGTCGACTCATAGCAAAGCACCAAGTCTACCCAATTCTCCGGACATATCCATTTAAGAATATTAAGATCTGTATCAAGCGTAGTATACAATTGTATTGTGCGTATCGGCCTAGTATCGGATAGTCACGTGCTAGGGCTGGGGCTGGATAAGTGTTTGCCCCGTCCGAAGCACATGTCGGATGTCTGGTAACTAGTCTCTATAGTCGGACATTCATGATCTGGTCATAATATCACGATTGGATGCGCATCACTTAAGAGCACTAATACCGTATCCTGTGTGACCTCATCTCCAATATGACTGAAGTGATACTTCCGTCTTGACATCACACCCAATACACTACGACTCTCTGATAAACCCAGAAGTGGTGTACTCAGAACCGGTTAAAGCCATGTACCACCAAGACCAAAGTCTACCGATTATCGCAAGTATTAGCGATGTAAGTCTCAGGTTAAGACTATACACACCTACCTTGATTTCGGCCTCCCATAGACACATAGTCATAATACCAATGGGATTCCGAAGGGTCCATCCAGAGCGAAGCTGTTTCCCGTACCATCGGTAAAACACGACCTCCTATCGCACTTGCATAAGTATCCAATACTTATATATATGAGAACTATGCTGTTGTGCCCTCACAACGCGCACAAGTGCAATACTAGCCTATTCCGCATTATCGAGGTCCAGTCTCGATAATACTCCGGCTAGGGATATTTAATGATTAATCCTTCGGGGACTGATACTGTCTCATATCATTCTCAGTCAAGGAACTAATCATAGGGACCTCTCTTCATTTATATATCTATGGTGATCTAATCACAAATGATGAGAGTGCAGTTTCCTTGTCACATAGTTAATTTGCTACAACAACACAATGTTCTGTTCAAATAGTGACGCTATGGGTCATTTTGTCCAACAATCTCCCACTTGGCACATAGCTAGTCACTCAAGTGTCCCACACCCGAACTATGTACGGTTCGCTCAAATTGCTGAGAAAAGGTTTTCGTCAGCGGATTTGTTTGATTATCATTTGACGCGATTTATACGATCATCACATCGTCACGATGTATGATCCGAACGAATCAGATGATATAGAAGTATATATCTGGATCGTCGATGAGAACTTAATTCCTTAGCCTGTGCTGACGCCTAGCTCATCTGCTAAAAGAACTATATCTAATCTAATTAGATTTTTTTTCCGACCCAAAAGACTTCTATTGCTGCCTCAGCTGCAGCAATAATCCGTATTTGTTGTTTATTCGGCAACAGTTATCTTGATTGGAAGATTTCCAGCTCACTGTCCCAGTGTTCAAACTTTATAGTACCGTAGTATTTAATTGTTTGGAAACTTACAGTGGTGATCCCAGTCACTTCAAGTTCTCATTCTCCATAGTTTAAGACAACATCTTTAGTTCTCTCAGATACTAACAGATGTTCTTAATCTTTAATCCAGTGACTATCACTTGGATTGACCTGATCGTGACTCCATATGCTTGAAGCGTATGAGACACCCTATCAAGTACATTTTAAATGTACAATTTCCAGAGAGTGTTAACAAACTCCAAATCTATCCCAGTAGATTTTTATTCTTCGAATAAAGGTTGTTACTCCCCAAAATTCTACGGAGAATTTCTATTGAAAGAGTATCTATGAAAGCCAAGCTTTCAACAATAGCTTTATGGGAATTTCACTGTCAGTGCCCTCCCACTAACCTCCATATATACACAAGAATTATTTCGTTTTGAGTCAAATCATAAACCATTATGATTACTTCAAAACGTCAGTTCCAAGAACCTTATGCTTGCTTCAATCCAAACATGGATCGAATAACCCGCAAACCTTGTTTGTCGGTTATACAAAATCGTCAGGATGTCGTAAACATCCTCCAAAAGGTTTCATTTTCAGGAAAGCGATTTTGATCTGTAACTGACACATTTCATAAATGAAATACGCAGTTATCAACAAGCATTTTCAAAATGGATTTACTATGGCAACAGGTAAAAGGTTGAACCGTTATTAACACAATGTTGATAACGATACCTTTCCGTCAAAAGCCCAGCTTTGTACGTTGGTATGTTGCCTTCCATGTATGTCTTCCTTGAAGACGTTTAATGCACCAATAGGCACAATGCCTTATGGTACAACAACTAGTATCCAAAATAGTTGTTATACATGGAATCCATTTCGGACTCATGGCACTTTGCCATAATAGGGAGTAGATACCTCGTATCACTTCCTCAAAACGTAGTCGGATGGTACACCTCCATAAGATTGACATCTTTATGGGGTGAGATCAGAAACCCATACCCTAGGTTGTTTTCTGACTCTATCCGATCTACTAGTTTCTTGTGTATTTGAAGATTAATGGTATAGATTCATCATAGATGAACTATTTGTGTTCCATTAATGACTTCGTGCCTAGAACAGTATTACTCCGATTTTCATCGAGTATCACTATCCTCCCACTTACCACTGTATATCGGTATTCCTCTCAGGAAAAACCGCATGGTGAGCAACAATCACATTGTTCTCATATGAGATTTACAAGTACTATACTTAAGGTTTCCCTTAGGATAACCTATATTGGCACTTACCATTTGGGTCTTTTAGTTTGGTATCATCCAAACGTTATGCCTGGCATACCCAATTATCAGGAATGAGAAACCTCGTTTCTTCCCTACTCATATCATATATGACATCTGTCAAACAGATTTATATGGAACCTTATTCTAAATAAGTTTTGCACTGTTAATACATATCCTATTGAAGGAAACAGTAGCTCAGAGTGACTCGTGATAAACCTTATCATGTCCAACAAAATTTGGTTTTAATTCGGACACACACCTCTAACTGACGTGTCTCGTGAGGAGTCCTCATATGAAAGAACACCATACTCTTTCATGTACATATGAAACTTACTGCTTAAGTATTTTCCAATACGGTCTTACCGTGGCGGAATAATACTATAGCCGATCTGTTTATTTACTTCGTGTCGAAACTTCAAAAGTCTCCGATCTGTGTTCTTCAAAAGAAACACATAACCATAACGTGATGCTACATCCGTTAAGGTCACGAAATATTCATGTTCACATCTAGCCTAGCTAGATATGGGCCCACTTACTTCACCATGAATAGGGCTAACAGATCGGTGGCCCTTTTACTATTACCAAGTAAATAGTATTTTAGGTACTTTACCTAATAAACTAGATTCGCAGACCTCATTTGAATAGTCAAATCAGTCCTCGTACCCACTCTTCAAAAGTGTGGATATACGAGTCTTGTTTAATTGTGTCCTAGACAACAATGCCATAAATAAGTCTCTATTGATCAAATCAATTTGAGCTATTTATTTGTCATTTTATATGTTTGAGATTTTAATTATATTCAAAATATAAATTATGTTATTCACATCCAATGTGTTTATCTCAGTATCATCTTTATATAATAAAACACTTAGTGTTCTATAATATAAAGGTTTTATCCGCATCGGATTAAACACTGACATAGAGATAATGTCTCTAGTCAAACTAGTTACATTATAACAGTTCCTAATTTAAGTACTTACCCAAAGGGCAGTTCCTAACTTAGGTATCTACGGTCGAAACAGCGACTTCGTCCCGTTTCCGATTCGCAGAGAAATCTCGGCTTGAAGTCAGTATCCGCTCATAGCGGATTCTGAACATCAATACACATATATTATGTACCATACTAAGTATTTAAAATCTAATTTTAATACTAGTAGTGAACATAACTTTGACAAATATTTTAAAGTTAGAGCCTCGCCCTTTCTTTAATTCCTTCGTGTCTACCATATCCAAATGGTAGTCAATTTGGGATATGTCAATTATCTTTTCAATATTTCACAAACCTTTGGCCAAGCCTTGGGTTTTAGAATATCGAAATGATGTGCACCTTGTGCAACTTGCCCAATTGCAAACTTTAACTTCTCTCCACTAGAATAGTCAAATCAATTCTCTAAGAATTATTAATTGCAATTTAATACTTTAAATTTAAAGATAGATTTATGATTAGTATATTAAATTAAGCACTAAAGTCATCATCACATAAATCTTCCAAAGATTTTATGCTCCACTATTTGCTTAAATATGGGCTAAGTCATAATAAGTTATTTTATCAAATAAATTAACCTATTATTAATTCCCAATTGAAAATTAAATCATTTAAAATATTTAATCCAAGGATTATATATTTTAAATATTCAACTTTTCAATTCTTTCTTGATTTTAATAGTCCAACTATTTAATCAATTTAATAAGGTACTATTCATTATAATGATTACAATAATCCAATTATTTAATCAACTATAATTTTAATTCAATTATATTGATTACTATAATTCCAATTATAAAATCAACTATATATCGAATGAGTTTGTATATAGTCCAACTATATATATTTTTAAAACAACATAAAATATTAGTCCAACTAATACTTTTGATAAATATGACGAGTAAAATATAGATGAGCGCGTTTAGCGAGTATTCGAACGAATGTTGCAAATTCAATACTTGCCTCCCACTATTTTTCGTCGAGCCTCTAACCTCTGTCGAGTACTCGGGAAACCGTGTTTCCTAGTGGGCTAGGATCCCGTTAAATGTCACACAATCTTGACTTTGGCCAACAAATTGTATGATAATTAACTAGGTAGATCTCGAAGATCAATTGGATCTCATCCAACTCCTAGATCCAGTAGGTGGACATCCAAGTCCCAAACATATATCTTATATATGCCTATATATCCAATATATACCCTAACCTTTTTCCTCTGAATCAACTAGGCCTTGGCTTTGGCACAACAAACCTAGTGATCCCAGTCAAGCGCGGACCCATTGACATGGAAGCTTCGTAATCAATGTCAATGGACAAGAAGTGGTCTTGACTTTGGCCAACAAACCACAACTTGGACACGACACCGATATGGAACAAAGCCTCGTGATTAAAGCACATCTTCGACGGACAAGGGCTTGACTTTGGCCAACAACCCCTGCCAATCTCGGATCTTGAGCAAGAATCACTCAATGGAAGGAAAATAAACGCTTGATATTTAACGAGGTTTTTCGTGTGCAAATTGGCTACCAATTTAATTATCTTTGTTAAGGTCTCATCATCATACACCCTTAAACATGCATTCTAAATACATAATAAAGCGAGTATGAAAATAAAAATATAATGATTGCGGATGGATACTTTACAATCGATCCTATTCAATATCTCTCTTTCTCTCACTCAAGCTAGCACTAGTATTACTTCTACCCGTTACACTACACTTCTAAAGAAACCTCATATACATTGAGGGGAATAGGTGAGAAGAGAATACAAAGAGAATGAAGGTGATAAGGCTGGACACGCAGGTCCAATTTAATAAATCGAATTTATTACAACAATTTCTAAAATTGCCCACCATCCAATATCCATCCGATATACATTATTCATTCAACACAACCACGTATTCACACACATAAGCATGCTATCAATCAATTTAATCAAATTAATTAATCTGATAATTAAGTGATCATCCAATGTTCAAACAACGATTTGATTTTGTTCGAGTCAAACTCGTTTTTGCGAATAAGTACTCAAAGTACGAATTCTTGAATTAAATTAAACTACATCATTAAATCCAATATAACATGTATTTAATACTAATTCACTATTCAATTCCAAATTAAATATTACACTTTATTTAATAAACCTTTTACTATTTAAATTCCAAATTTAATCGTAACGCGTCTCAAAGACCGATTATCGTCCAACGTCAATTCAATTAAAGTCCAATGGGCTTTTAATTGATTTCTTAAGGCGTGGACTTTTGGTCAACACGGGTCAAACCGATAACCAAAGTCCAATCCGGGATTTACCCCATAAGCCCATAAATCAATCTTGGCCCATTAGGCCCAATTGAACTTTAAAGGTTCATTAAGTCGCATTTGGGCTTTATGGTTGTGGTTTTGGGCCCAATTGGATCCAATCCATTTGGCCTAAACCCAACTTGATAAAATCAAGCCCAATAGGCCCAATTACAACATTAGAAGCCCAAATCCAATTTAAGGCCTAAATAACTAAATCACATAAATCCAATTCCGCAACTTAATTACCTAAAGTGCATTACATGATTAATCACCTAAATCAATATTTCTAAAACACTTAATTAGTCCAATTAATCATGCTAAACATCATCATCACATGTCCAACACATAAATGAAAAATCAAACCCATATACATGCTCAATGCTCTCGGCCAAGGGAGGATTTTGTGTCCGTTTTGGTTTCAATCCAATCGAACCCACAATCGACATCAAATCATCATCCAATTTGATTTCATACACATCCAATGTCACAAAATCAAAATTACCAAGACATTATAGGGTAATGTAGATTCGGCCAAGGTGAAGGTATTAGGGGTTTTTGTTCAATTCAAAATTAATCCAATTCAATCTCAAATCAACATCATCCTACTTCATTGCAACTCATCCAATGAATTAATAATGAAAAATTCCAAGAATTCCAACACCATACATATTCGGCCAACACCATCAAATTGGGGAAAATGTTCCAAACACTTTTTCTTGAAATTGATCAAATCAATCTTCAATATTACATATACTAAGCATGCTCAATCATCCAATTTCGTTAAATCATGCTCGAATACAAAATACCCAATTTTAAGCCCTACATTTTCTTGCTTGAACCAATAGCTCTTGATGCCATTTTTGGTTATTATCTAGGTCCCAAGATCAAACAAGACATGAAATAATGCGTGAATACACCAACGAAGATAGCGGAATACTTACATCGATTGGTTGAGTCAATTTGGAGACGAATGAAGCCCAAATAGCCACTGCCAAGGGCGCCAAAACTGACCAGTCTACTGCCTCCAATTTTCAGATTTGAGCTGAGAAAACGGAGCTCCAAGCCTCGTCTAACGGATCCCGGCTCATGGGCGAATCTGTTGGATAATATGACCCATAGCGTCACTATTTGCACAGAACATTGTGTTGTTGTAGCAAATTAACTATGTAACAAGGAAATTGCACTCTCGTCATTTGTGATTAGATCACCATAGATATATATAATGAAGAGAGGTCCCTATGATTAGTTCCTGGATTGAGATGATATGAGACAGTATCAGTCCACGAAGGATTAATCATTAAATATCCCTAGCCATATTATTATCGACTGGACATCGATAATGCGGAATAGGCTAGTATTGCACTTGTGCGCGTTGTGAGGGCACAACGGCATAGTTCTCATATATATAAGTATTGGATACTTATGCAAGTGCGATAGGAGGTCGTGTTTCACCGATGGTACGGGAAACAGCTTCGCTCTGGATAGACCCCTCGGAATCCCATTGGTATTATGACTATGTGTCTATGGGAGGCCGAAATCAAGGTAGGTGTGTATAGTCTTAACCTGAGACTTGCATCGCTAATACTTACGATAATCGATAAACTTTGGATTTGGTGGTTGGGGGCTTTGACCGGTTCTGTGTTCACCACTTCTGGGTTTATCAGAGAGTCGTAGTGTATTGGATGTGATGTCGAGACGGAAGTATCACTCCAGTCATGTTGGAGATGATGTCACGCAGGATACGGTACTAGTGCTCTTGAGTGTTGCGCAACCAATCGGGATATTGTGACCAGGTCATGTATATCCGATTATAGAGACTATGTTACCAGACATCCGATATGTGTTTCGGACGGGGCAGACACTTATCCAGCCCCAGCCCTAACACGTGATTATCCGATACTGGGCCGATACCACAATACTTAGTATACTACGCTTGATACAGAGATCTATATATTCCTGTAAGAATATTTCTGGAGAATTGGGTAGGCATGGCGCTTTGCTAGAAGCCAACCTTGTCTTGTAAATCGGTATAAACGTAGTACGAGGTACTTACGTGTTCGGATAGTCCGACGACCGTATTTACTGCCAACATATCCGGAGATCTCATGGGTCGCTTCCTGAAGATTCACCGATGATGTATGACTCGCACTTTAATTAATCTGGGATTAATTAGAAGAGAGAGAAAATTAATCTGGGATTAATTCGATGAGAGAGAAAATTAATCTGGGATTAATTACGGAGATATTTTATCTCGGATAAAATTAATTAAAGAGAGAGAACGATTAATTTGGAATTAATCGATAAAATAATATATCCGATATATTATACGAAATTGGATTTCGACGCGGAATTAAAATTGGATTTTAATTCGGGCGAACGAATTAATTTAGAATTAATTCGTTAGCGACGTGAATAGTGATTTCGCTAGGCGTAATCATTTAATTACGACGCGACGGAAAATTCGTTAATTTGGAATTAGCGAACCCGAGCCCGAGAGTGATTGCGAGCGCATTCGCATTTCGAATTCGAACGCGGCACGCAAGTCACATCAAGCGTCAAATCACTAGTCGCGTCAATTGTCAAATCACTTGTCACTTTGAGTGATGTGATATGACATGTTGTCACTTTTTAAAGTGAGTTGATGTGAATAGTAAAAGGTGATTGGAAAAGTTGAATGACTTGTACCTTTTGACTTTTTGAAATTAGAAAAGGTAAATGGTTTATTAATTTTGGAATAAATAAATCATATACACCTTTTTCATTTCATCTCTCTCTCTCCTAAAAACCGATTTTTTTTTCCCTCTCTTTTCTTCTCCCTCTCCTTCACGGCTTCAAGCCGATTTGCTTCAAAAAAATTCTGGTTTGGCCGAATTTAAAGGGAAGCAAGGAAGATGAGTAGTGCTAGCACACACATGGGTTTTACATAGGTGATAGGGAAACGAATTTGTGAGCTTGGAAAGCTTGAAGCTTGGAGCTTTAATGGAGTCTTTCATGGCCGAATTTTGGAGACACAAAGAGGGCCAAAACCGAGCAGTCCAAAGCAAGGAGGAGCCTTGGGCGAACATATGGAGGGAGCTTGAAGGCTTGTATTCTTCTTTCATTCATCAAACCCATCAATGTGAGTATGTATTCCGCCTTACTCCTTGATGTATTCATGTGTTTTTATGCTTGATTTGGATGATTTTGGGACCTAATTAGAAACTAACAATGGTATCAGAGCTATTATCAAGCATGAAAAAAGTTAGGGTTAAAATTGGGGATTATCAATTGAAGCATGATTTTGTTGAAATTGGATGTTAAAGTATGCTTGTATGTTGATGAATTGAAGTTGTGCATGATCAATTTCATGAAATTGGATTGGATTCAATTTTCCCCAAATTTGGGCATGACAAATTGGGTAAAATCAATTGGAGCATGATTTGATTAAATTGATTGATTAAGAATGCTTAAATGATGTTGAATTAAAGATTGATTGGATCAATTTGAAGAAATTGTGTTTGGAACAAATTTCCCCAATTTTTTATGTTGGCATAAAGTAACATTTGGGTAAACTTGATTTTGAGCATATTTTGTGAAATTGGATGATGAGAATGCTTAAATGATGTTTAATTTAAGATTGATTGGATCAATTTGAAGAAATTGTGTTTGGAACAAATTTCCTCCCCATTTTTTATGTTGGCATAAAGTAACAAATTTGGGTAAACTGATTTTGAGCATATTTTGTGAAATTGGATGAATGAGAATGCTTAAATGATGTTTAATTTAAGATTGATTGGATCAATTTGAAGAAATTGTGTTTGGAACAAATTTCCCCAAATTTTTATGTTGACATAAAGTGATGAATTTGGGTAAACTTGATTTTGAGCATGTTTGATGAAATTGGATGATTTAGAATGCTTAAAGTATGTTTAATTGATGATTGATTGGATCAATTTGTTGAAAATGAGTTTGGAACAATTTTCCCCAAATTGCTTATGTTGGCCCAAATTAAAGACCCTAATATCTTGGTGAATTTTTGTTTGTTTGATCATTGGATGACTTGAAACAAGTGGGTAATGTTGAATTGAAGTTTGATTGGATTGAATTTTGATTTGGAACAATTTTCCCAAATTAAAGTAGGCTTGGCCGAATTCAATTGGATATGAAATTCATTGTGTTTTTTGTATTTTGATTCATTAGATGAGTTTAATTGATTTGGGAAATGATGATTGTGGATTCAATTTGATTGAAACCAAATCGGATTTAAAAACCCCTAATTACCAAGACTTAAAAGCATGTAAAATGGGTTTGGTTTTAATAAATTGTGTTAGACACTATTTGATGTTGAAATGCATGATTAAGTATGCTAATTGACGTTTTAGAAATATTAATTAGGTGGTTAATCATGTATAACACTTAGGTTAATTAATTATGAAATTTGGAATTTTATAAGATTAATTAATTAGGCTTGTTTTTGGAAATTGGGCCTTGAATGTTATAATTGGGCTTTTGGGCTTTGTTGTACAAAGTTGGGTTTAGGCAAAATTGGTTGGATCCAATTAAGCCCAAAACCGCATCCATAAAGTCCAATTATGACTTAATGAACCTTAATTATTTAATTGGGCCTAATGGGCCAAAATTAATTTAAAGGCTTATGGGGTAACTCCCGGATTGGACTTTGGTTATCGGTTTGACCCGAGTTGACCAAAAGTCCACGCCTTAAGAAATTAATTAAAAGCCCATTGGACTTTAATTAAATAAACGTTTGACGTTAATTGGGCTTTGAGACCCATAACGATTGAATTTGGAATTTAAATCGTAGAAGGTTTGTTAATAAATAGTGTAATATTTAATTTGGAATTAAATAGTGAATTAGAATTAAATGCGTATTAAATTGGATTTAATTATGTAGTTTAATTTAATTCGAGAATTCGTGCTTTGAGTACTTATTAGTAAAACGAGTTTGACTCGAGCAAAAATCAAATCGTTGTTTGAACATTGGATGATCACTAATTATCAGATTAATTAATTGGATTAGATTGATTGATAACATGCTTGTATGAATACATGGTTGCGATGCGTGAATAATGTATATCGGATGGATATTAGTCGGGTGGGACAATTTTAGAAATTGTTGTAATAAATTTGATTTATTAAATTGGACCTGCGTGTCCAGCCTTATCACCTATATACTCTTTGTATTCTCTTCTCACCTATTCCCCTCTATGTATATGAGGTTTCTTTAGAAGTGTAGTGTAACGGGTAGAAGTAAATACAAGTGCTAGCTTTGGAGAGAGAAAATGAGAGATTTGATCTAGGATCAATGTAAAGTATCCATCCGCATATCATTATTATTTTATTTCATACTCGCTTTATTATGTATTTAGAATGCATGTTTAAGGGTGTATGATGATGAGACCTAACAAAGATAATTAAATTGGTAGCCAATTTGCACGCGAAAAACCCTCGTTCTATATTAAGCGATTATCCTTCCATTGAATGATTCTTGTTCAAGATCCGATTGGCATTGGTTTGTTGGCCAAAGTCAAGACCTTGTCAATTGGATGTATTTGAATCATGAGAGTTTTGTTCCACATCGGTGTCTAGTCCAAGTTGTGATTTGTTGGCCAAAGTCAAGATCACTTCTTGTCCAAAGACATTGATTACGAAACTTTCCTTGTCAATGGGTCCCGCTTAACTGGAATCATTAGGTTTGTTGTGCCAAAGCCAAGGCCTAGATGATTCGGAGGATAAGGTTAGGAAAATGTATTAGATACATTGGCATAAGCAATATGTTTAGGACTTGGATGTCCACCTAACCGGATCTGGGAATTGGATTGGATCCAATTGATCTGTGAGATCTACCTGGTAAGTAGCATACAGCTTGTTGGCCAAAGTCAAGGTTGTATGTTATTTAACAGGATCCTAGCCCACTAGGAAACACGGTTTCCCGAGTACTCCACAGAGGGTTAGAGGCTCGACGAAAAATAGTGGGAGGCAAGTATTGAATTTGCAACATTCGTTCAATTACTCGCCAAACACGCTCATTTATATTTTTCTCGTCACATTAATTAAATGTTAGTTGGACTAATATTTAAATTGTTGTTTTAATAAAACAGTTGGACTGTATTATAGTTGATTATATATAATTGGATTATATTAATCAATATATTTGAATTAATTAATTTCAGTTTACAGTTGATTTTATAATTGGATTATATTAATCAATGTAATTGAGGTTAATTAATTTGGATTATATTTGATTATATAGTTGGACTATTATAATCATTATAATAAATAGTACCACTAATCGTTGATTAAATAGTTGGACTATTGTAATCAAGATAAAATTGAAAAGTTGGATATTTAAAATATAATCTTGGATTAAAATATTTTAAATGATTTAATTTTCAAATTGGGAATAATTTCAAGATGGTCTTGGAAATTAATAATTTATTTTATTTGATAAAATAATGAATTATGGATTAGGTCTTCTAGGAAGATAATAGGACAAATCCTAAGAAGGAATTGAAGACGAGCAAGGCTCTTACTTCAAATATGTTTGTCATAATTATGTTCACAACTAGTATTGAATTTGATTTTAAATACTTAGTGTGATACATAAATATGTACTGTTGTGCAGAATCTGCTTTTAGCAGGATACTGACTTCACTGAGATTTATCTCGAGATAGATATTGACTGGGAAAGTAAACGGAATAGTGTTTATAACCGTGTAGTATATACTTAAACTTTTAGGAACCTTGGGTATGTACTTAAATTAGGGAACTGTTATATGTAACTAGTTTGACTAGAAACATTATCTCTATATCGCGTATAACCCGCTGCGGGTGTACCTTTATATTCTAGAACACTAAAGTGTTTTATTATATAAAGATGATATTGAGATAAACACATTGGATGTGAATAACAGAATTTATATTTTGAATATAAATAATATCTCAAATACATAACATGACAAAAAAAAAAATAGCTCAAACTGATCTGATCAGTTAAGAAACTTAATTGTGGCATAGTTGTCAGGGACACTACTAAACAAGAATCGTATATCCGCACTTTTGAAGAGCGGGTACTAGGACTGATTTGATTCTATTCAAATAAAGTCTACGAATCTAGTTTATTAAGCAAAGTGCTTAAAACACCTTTACTCGGTAAAAGTGAAAATGCCACCGATCTGTTAGCCCTAGTTCATAGTGAAGCAAGTGGGCCCGTGTCTAGCTAGGCTAGAGGTGGATATAATATTACGTGACCTATACGGATGTGGCATCGCGTAATGGTTGTGTGTTTCTTTTGAAGAACACAAA
Source organism: Zanthoxylum bungeanum (assembly GCA_019454045.1). Taxonomy (NCBI): domain Eukaryota; kingdom Viridiplantae; phylum Streptophyta; class Magnoliopsida; order Sapindales; family Rutaceae; genus Zanthoxylum; species Zanthoxylum bungeanum. The sequence goes on from SKCR01015519.1 coordinate 30,375, forward strand.
TCGAAAACTTTTATAGTTTCGACACGGAATAGACAAACAGATCGGTTATAGTATTACACCATCACGGTAAGACCGTAATGAAAATACTTAAGCAGTAAGTTTCTCGTATACTTGAAAGAGTATAGTATTCTTTCAATGAGGACTCCTCCCGGAACACGTCATTTTGACGGTGTGTCCGAACAGGATTAACCGAATTTTGTTAGACATAATAAGGTTAATCACGAGTCGCTTTGAGCTACCATTTCCTTCAACGGATAAGCTTTAAACAGTGCAAGAACTTATTTTGAATAAGGTTCCATAATAATCTGTTTGACAGATATCATATTAGATATGAAAGGGAAAGAAACCGGGTTTCTCATTCCTGACTATTTGGGTATGCTTGGCATATGTTTGGATGATACCAAACTAAAACCCAAATATGATAAGTGCCAATTGTAGGTCATCCTAGGGATACCATAAGTATTGTACTTATACACCTCACAAGAGAACAATTGGATTGTTGCTCACCATGCGGTTTTCCTAAGAGGAATACCGATATGCAGTGGTAAGTGGGAGGATAGTATAACTCGATGAAAATCGGAGTAATACTGTTCTAGGCATTGAATCTTAATGGAACAAATATAGTTGATCAAGGATGAAACTATACCATTAATCTTCGAATACACGAGAACAAAGGAAATGATACGAGGTATCGACTCCCTATTATGACAAAGTGTCATGAGTCTGAAATGGATTCCATGTATATCAACCAGTTTGGATACTAGTTGATGTACCACATGGCATTGTGCCTATTGGTACTATAAGTCTTCAAGGAAGACGTACATGGACAATATACCAACGTATAAAGCTAGGCTTTTTAACGGAAAGGTATCGTTATCGACATTGTGTTGATTACGATTCAACCTTTTACCTATTGCCACGGTAGATCCATTTGGATAATGCTTGCTGACGCGAGCATAAGTTCTTGGAATTATCATTTTGATGTAATCATAATGGTGTATGATTTAATTCAAAATGAAAATGATTCTTGTGTAAATAAGGGTTAGTGGGAGCGCACTGACAGTGGCTGTCCTATAAAATAATGATAATACGTCATTTCTTGGAAATGATATTCCCATAAAATATATGTCGGGGAAAGCTTGACTTTCGAAATACTCTCCGTGGGACTGTACATTGAAAATGTACAAAACCTGGTGTATCATACGCTTTGAGCATATGGATTCACAAACAGGCTAATCCTAGTGATAGTCACTGGATTGATGTTAGGAACATCCGTTAGTTTCTTAGAGAACTAAGGATGCTGTCTTAATCTATGGAGTAGGAGAACTTGAAGTGACTGGGATCACTGTAGCAAGTTTCCTATAACCGATAAAACGACTAAAAGTCACAAACGGTACTATACAGTTTGAATAACGGTGCAGTAAGCTGGAAATCTTCCAAGCAAGATACTGTTACCGAATAAACAACACATGCGGGTTAATTGCAGCAGCTGAGGCAGCAATAGAAGTCATTTGGGTCGATACATATCTAATTAGATTAGATATAGTTCTGTTAGCAGCTGAGCTAGGCATCAGCACAGGCTAAAGAATTAATGGTCTCATCAACGATCCAGATATATACTTCTATATCATCTGATTCGTTCGGATCATACATCGTGGCGATGTGATGATCGTATAATCGCGTTAAATGATAATCAAACAAATCCGCTGACGAAAACCTTTCCTCAGCAATTTGAGCGAACCTTACATAGTTCGGGTGTTAGACACTCGAGTGACTGGCTATGTGCCAAGTGGGAGATTGTTGGATAATATGACCCATAGCGTCACTATTTGCACAGAACATTGTGTTGTTGTAGCAAATTAACTATGTAACAAGGAAATTGCACTCTCGTCATTTGTGATTAGATCACCATAGATATATATAAGAAGAGAGGTCCCTATGATTAGTTCCTGGATTGAGATGATATGAGACAGTATCAGTCCACGAAGGATTAATCATTAAATATCCCTAGCCGTAGTATTATCGAGACTGGACATCGATAATGCGGAATAGGCTAGTATTGCACTTGTGCGCGTTGTGAGGGCACAACGGCATAGTTCTCATATATATAAGTATTGGATACTTATGCAAGTGCGATAGGAGGTCGTGTTTCACCGATGGTACGGGAAACAGCTTCGCTCTGGATAGACCCTCGGAATCCCATTGGTATTATGACTATGTGTCTATGGGAGGCCGAAATCAAGGTAGGTGTGTATAGTCTTAACCTGAGACTTGCATCGCTAATACTTACGATAATCGATAAACTTTGGATTTGGTGGTTGGGGGCTTTGACCGGTTCTGTGTTCACCACTTCTGGGTTTATCAGAGAGTCGTAGTGTATTGGATGTGATGTCGAGACGGAAGTATCACTCCAGTCATATTGGAGATGATGTCACGCAGGATACGGTACTAGTGCTCTTGAGTGTTGCGCAACCAATCGGGATATTGTGACCAGGTCATGTATATCCGATTATAGAGACTATGTTACCAGACATCCGATTGTGTTTCGGACGGGGCAGACACTTATCCAGCCCCAGCCCTAACACGTGATTATCCGATACTGGGCCGATACGCACAATACTTAGTATACTACGCTTGATACAGATCTATATATTCCTGTAAGAATATTTCTGGAGAATTGGGTAGGCATGGCGCTTTGCTAGAAGCCAACCTTGTCTTGTAAATCGGTATAAACGTAGTACGAGGTACTTACGTGTTCGGATAGTCCGACGACCGTATTTACTGCCAACATATCCGGAGATCTCATGGGTCGCTTCCTGAAGATTCACCGATGATGTATGACTCGCACTTTAATTAATCTGGGATTAATTAGAAGAGAGAGAAAATTAATCTGGGATTAATTCGATGAGAGAGAAAATTAATCTGGGATTAATTACGGAGATATTTTATCTCGGATAAAATATTAATTAAAGAGAGAGAACGATTAATTTGGAATTAATCGATAAAATAATATATCCGATATATTATACGAAATTGGATTTCGACGCGGAATTAAAATTGGATTTTAATTCGGGCGAACGAATTAATTTAGAATTAATTCGTTAGCGACGTGAATAGTGATTTCGCTAGGCGTAATCATTTAATTACGACGCGACGGAAAATTCGTTAATTTGGAATTAGCGAACCCGAGCCCGAGAGTGATTGCGAGCGCATTCGCATTTCGAATTCGAACGCGGCACGCAAGTCACATCAAGCGTCAAATCACTAGTCGCGTCAATTGTCAAATCACTTGTCACTTTGAGTGATGTGATATGACATGTTGTCACTTTTTAAAGTGAGTTGATGTGAATAGTAAAAGGTGATTGGAAAAGTTGAATGACTTGTACCTTTTGACTTTTTGAAATTAGAAAGGTAAATGGTTTATTAATTTTGGAATAAATAAATCATATACACCTTTTTTCATTTCATCTCTCTCTCTCCTAAAAACCGATTTTTTTTCCCTCTCTTTTTTTCTCTCCCTCTCTCTTCACGGCTTCAAGCCGATTTGCTCAAAAAAATTCTGGTTTGGCCGAATTTAAAGGGAAGCAAGGAAGATGAGTAGTGCTAGCACAACATGGGTTTTACATAGGTGATAGGGAACGAATTTGTGAGCTTGGAAAGCTTGAAGCTTGGAGCTTTAATGGAGTCTTTCATGGCCGAATTTTGGAGACACAAAGAGGGCCAAAACCGAGCAGTCCAAAGCAAGGAGGAGCCTTGGGCGAGCATATGGAGGGAGCTTGAAGGCTTGTATTCTTCATTTTCATCAAAACCCATCAATGTGAGTATGTATTCCGCCTTACTCCTTGATGTATTCATGTGTTTTTATGCTTGATTTGGATGATTTTGGGACCTAATTAGAAACCTAACAGAATCTCCCTACCACCTTCGCAAGACTTGTAAGTGTGCTAGCACTTGGATTTTCACCATGAAAACCCACTCTTGGCTTCCCTTTGTTCACACCATTTTGCTTCAAAAACCAGTGAGCTTTTTATGCTTTGGGCGTGAGGAGTAGAGAGAAAAAGAGAGAGATGAAAGATGTTGACTTATGACAAAAAAGGTGTAAAGCTTTTGATTATATATTTTCCAAAAAAAATAATCAATTTCCATTTAATTTTATCTAATAAATTAAATGAATTTTGGAGCCAAAAACCAAAAGTTTTCCCTCCACTAGCTTTCACTATTCATGTCAAGTCCATCACTATTCACATCAACTTTAAGTCATGTCTTTCAATCAATCAATAACATCAATCAAAGTGACATTTGATTTGACGCTTGATGTGATGAATGATTTGACGCTTGATGTGACTTGCGTTGCCGCACTCGAATTTGAAATACGAATGCGCTCGCAATCACACTCGGGCTCGGGTTCGCTAATTCCAAATTAACGATTTTTCCGTCGCGTCGTAATTAAATGATTACGCCTAGCGAATTCACTATTCACGTCGCTAACGAATTAATTCTAAATTAATTCGTTCACCCGAATTAAAATCTAATTTTAATTCCGCGTCGAAATCTAATTTCGTTTAATATATCGAATATATTAATTTACCGATTAATTCCAAATTAATCGTGATCTCTCTCTAGATGATATTTTATCCTAGATAAAATATCTCCGTAATTAATCCTAGATTAATTTTCTCTCTCTTCTATATAATCCCAGATTATTCAAGAGTGCGAGTTATGCATCATCGGTGGATTATCGGGAAGCGACCCATGAGATCCCCGGATAAGTTGGCAGTAAATACGGTCGTCGGAGTATCCGAATCACGTACATACCAAGTACTACGTTCTACCGATTTACGAGACAAGGTCGACTCCTAGCACAGCACCAAGTCTACCCAATTCTCCGGACATATCCATTTAAGAATATTAAGATCTGTATCAAGCGTAGTATACAATTGTATTGTGCGTATCGACCCAGTATCGGATAGCACGTGCTAGGGCTGGGGCTGGATAATTGTCTGCCCCGTCCGAAGCACATGTCGGATGTCTGGTAACTAGTCTATATAATCGGACATTCATGACCTGGTCATAATATCACGATTGGATGCGCATCACTTAAGAGCACTAATACCGTATCATGTGTGACATCATCTCCAATATGACTGAAGTGATACTTCCGTCTTGACATCACACCCAATACACTACGACTCTCTGATAAACCCAGAAGTGGTGTACTCAGAACCGGTTAAAGCCCTGTACCACCAAGACCAAAGTCTACCGATTATCACAAGTATTAGCGATGTAAGTCTCAGGTTAAGACTATACACACCTACCTTGATTTCGGCCTCCCATAGACACATAGTCATAATACCAATGGGATTCCGAAGGGTCTATCCAGAGCGAAGCTGTTTCCCGTACCATCGGTGAAACACGACCTCCTATCGCACTTGCATGAGTATCCAATACTTATATATATGAGAACTATGCCGTTGTGCCCTCACAACGCACACAAGTGCAATACTAGCCTATTCCACATTATCGATGTCCAGTCTCGATAATACTCCGGCTAGGGATATTTAATGATTAATCATTCGGGGACTGATACTGTCTCATATCATTCTCAGTCAAGGAACTAATCACAGGGACCTCTCTTCATTTATATATCTATGGTGATCTAATCACAAATGATGAGAGTGTAATTTCCTTGTCACATAGTTAATTTGCTACAACAACACAATGTTCTGTACAAATAGTGACGCTATGGGTCATTTTGTCCAACACATGTGTCTGTGTCCGTCAATTCCACTGTGTCTGAAGTTACATACTGCGGTGAGGTTTTACCTCATGCCCCGAAAAATCATAAAACATGTTCTGGAAAAAAAATAAAACTCAAACTGAAACATTTATTTTTCATAAAACTTCTCAAAATATGCTAAATCATATATGATATAAAAACTAACTTGGCTAACGCCCTAATTGCTGAAAAGTAAGTCTGGTATTTAAATACAAGTAATACAGAAATCAAGCAAAAGATAAAGTGTCCACTCACTGGCTCGGAACTTGCTGGTGATGCCTTGCGATGATGGTGGAATCGTATATCCTGAAGATAATCTAGAATTAGCAAAGTTCATTAGTACCAAGGTTGCGAATTATATCATTACTTAACAAAGTATATTGGTCATTCATGATAGCTCATCCTCTCTATGTTACCACTATTTTAGGATGATCTAACAATTTTTTTACTATACTCGTTCCAGGATCTCTCAAGCTACTTCGCAAAACTCCATATTATCCCCTCTTTTTCAGAAAATTCAGTGCACTAACACTGACTTTGAAAATTCGGTGCGCTTAATCGGGGTTGAAATTGGGGTTGAAATTTTAATATAATAGCCGCTTATATGTCTATTTTATGTTGGATTTTACGGATTATGGTTTCGATTCCTAAAACTCAAGTTATGGACAGAAGTTCAGGGGTTGTCCAACTGAAAATCTGGGCACTGGTACAGCAGTTCGCCTCACTTCAAAAATTCGTTCCGATCTCGTCTTAAGTCCAAAAATTCTAAATTTTGGATATGCTACTCCCTTATGTGTCTAGAGTACCTAGAATTTTACGAAACTTGATTTCGACTTCTAGAACGCAAATTATAATATTTTCTTTACACCCTATTCTGTTACCACAGAATTAGTAATTCACTGCAGTGAGACCAAGTTTGAAAATTCGGTACGACTCCCTCTTAAGCCTAAAAATTCTGAATTTTGAATATGTTATTTGGACTCATGTCTAGTTCACTCATAAGTTTACGTTTTGGCAATCGGATGTCTGAACCTCAAGTTACAAGCATAAATGTAGAACCTACTCAGGTTGTCCTGCAAATTGAGCTCGCTGCCTAAATTCATTCTCAATGCCTCCATAGCTTTCCTAATACACAATCCATCAAATTATCTCAATTCCACACATTCTAAAATACCATATTAACATCATCATTCACTCATTGATTCATTAATTAACATTACTAAATAATTATTCAATTAGTTCAAATTCAATTAACCAACATCACCACCCACTTCTTCACTTCCATTCTAATATCTCAAGCTACAAATCATCCTTTTCTTCATTAAAACATCCAAATCATCTCTTTATTACTCAAAATTTCATCATCTTATAAAACCCACAATTTAGAAAAGAAATCTAAATTCACTCCAAAAATCCTCATTTCATCAATATAACTTTTCAAACTCCATTTTTATCCATCCAACAATACACTCAAATCATCAATTTATTAAAATCTAAACTTTCACAAAATGGGTCAAGGATATCTTACCTTCTTGTTTTTGATCTTCTTCACTTTCCAAGCACCCTAATTCATGTTCATCTTCTTCTTCTTGCTTTTCCTTCTCCTTCTTTCTTCTTATCCCTCTTTCTTCTTCTCTTCTTCGTTCTCTTCCTTTTCTCTCTTTCTCCTCTCTTTTTCTTCTCTTGGCAATGGCTTCTTTCTCTCCCATTTTCGTTTTTTTCTTTATGTAAATGTGAATAGTATGCCTTTATATATTAGGACCCATTTGATATTTAGAATTATGAAGATAAATGTGGAAAAATCTAGAAAGTTTAAGATTTCTCAATTTGACCCCGAAATTACTATTCATCCAGATTTGACTTACCTTTTTGACCTGATTCTGATTCGAATTTGGAAAAATGTTTAACGTGAAAGTTGTAGGTCTCGGTCTAAGCTTTCCGGCGATATAAAATTCATAAAAAGTCAAGTTCGTATGAAAAAGTTATGCCCAAAATGCTATATATAGTACAAAAGGGCATATGATACAGTTTCTTCTCGGGACTTCGAGAAATTCACCGATCGTTCCCAAAGCCTTTCATAATTGCACATGAGTCTCATCATGACTTATTTTAAGTTCCTTTGTCCCGTACACAATATTATCGACATAGATAGCAGTAGTTACTACCGGTCGTTACAGTAACATCTCCAGATCGGAGATGTTACAGATACCTATAATGAAATATTGTCTATGTCTGTACAATAGAGACTCTTTCGTTATAGAAATCCCCGATTAATGATAGCTAGATGCTCAAAAAAGACCATCTTATCATCCAAATTCCGCTAGAAATACTGCATAAGTCGGGTGATGACAATGACATGGGGAATGCCCGACCTATTACTGGCATGAACCCAAAACCAAGGCCCTATAAAAAGGGCTTATATTTCCACCTTACGACTCTATAAGGACAAATATATTTTTAGGATTTTTCTATAATATAAAATATAAAAATAAATTAACATATATAATAAAAAAATATGACTTGTATTATCAAGTCCAGCAAGACGATGTCTAAAATATTGACCTCATCCTAGTGAGCGATACGCGGTACGATGATCAACTGAATTATATCTTCTATAGGCCGAATGCCTAGTTTGATGTGCCTTCGGCTAAAAGCGTGCAATCGCCTATCATAATACGAGGCGCACTCACTCACCGCAAGCCTTAGTCCTAGTACCCTACCCATGACAAGTCTCTGATCAAGCCTTGCTTTATACAACCAGCCATCATGGGGCCCAAAATGAATATCCCCATCGATAGGACATCCCAATACCTCATATATCAAGTTCGAGGTAATATCTAAGCTCCTCCCAAACAACCAAGTATAAAACTGAAAAGGGTGCTTCTGAATCGTTTCCGAATCGATGTTACTTATGAACATCCGACATAATCGAGCATACACTGGGATGTCTAAAGTATAAAGGCTATCACATCCCATCTCAGTGACAACTTCAGATTTCTAAGAAACTTCATAGAAGTTCAGATTTCCTAAGTCTGATGGATAAGTCAGATATTTTTTTTATCATATTATGTTCACTTCAGATACCTCGATCTTATATAGTTTCAAATAACAAAAAAAAGTTCAGTATGAATTTCGGGGAATATGGCTATTTTTAGAAAACCCAAACGTTGTGGATCATTTTGACAAATGATAAAGTTGTTTTTTTTTTTTTTTTTTTTTTTTTTTGGTTATGGTTAGTTTTGTTAAATTCCCAATTTTTAAAGGATTTAAAATGTATAATGAAGTTTCACCAGTAAATGATTAAAGATGCAATTATCAATAGAAAGCAACCCAACAACTGATTCTTCATTTACAAGTGATCAATTAAATATGAAACTGAACCTGTTAGCAGAATTTGTATGTATGTATGTCTATATATATATATATATATATCAAAATGCAGATCAAAACTCATCTAAGCCCAACACAAACATATCCAAACCTGTACCAAAATCCCTGCAACATCTCAAGTAATTGAGGATTAGCGGACCCAAATTTCTCAAGACTTGCTTTTCTTCATAAGGAAATAAAAGAAAAACCACTTAATTCACTTATTACTAATATGATTAAATTAATTTATAATTTGTCCACATCTATTAGTTTATATAACTTAGTTCATGAGCACATTAACAAAGAAGGCCATATTATTAGCCATTGCAAAAAACTATTTATTCCAACCAATTATTTGCACCCAAAATAATTCATCCCAATTCACTACAAGTTTTTATCCTAATGAATATTGAAACCGGTTTGAACCTAAGTGAAGCCCAAATATTGACCAATTTTATCAATAAGTGGTTCCTCCAAAAAACTAAATCTGTGTCATTTTTCTTCCTATTATGCATATTTTTCTTCAAATAGGCAAGTGGAGAATGTGAAACAAAAATTGTAGGAAATGGTAGGGAACAGTTTGCTGAAGACATACAAAAAGAAAGATTGACAAGAAAACTTAGTAACAATCGTTTGTTTTTAGAAGTCAATTATCATTAATTTTAACTTTGAGTATGTGTTTCTTCTGTCGCACTCGTGCACTCTAGCAGCTAACAAGACTTGCGACCTAATAATATTTTTGACACGTCCAGTAGGATCCACTAATAAGATGTCATTAAAGACAAAAATTTTTTTTGGAAAAGACATTGTCATATCTCAGGATGCACCTACAATAGTAGAACAAAAAGAAAATTTCCACACATTATAGAGATAAATCAAAAGGAATCATACTTCTTTTGAAATTCATCAGAAGATTTCTTTATACGTTAGGTGGGTCAAAATTTTTAAAGTGATGATGAGGCTTTTAAATGTTACAATAATTTTACAAGGAAGAATGAATTTTAAATCAAAAAAGCACACTCAATTAAAAGCCAAAATTTGGGGATTTATAGAAGATATTTTATTTGTTATCATTCTAGATTTAATTGGTGAGCGATTAATATATTTATATTTATCGTCTCTTCACTATATATTTTGTGGGTAAATCGAGTTGTGTGAACGCTTTTATGTGCGTTTCATGTAATTTGTAGGTTGGGACTATAAAATATTAAGACAGATGCTTCAGGTGAAGATTCAACAAATTCGGAGCTCAAGTGGCCTTCATCTAGAATTTAGGGTGAGTGGCACGATAAAAATCCATTTGTGGCGTGCCACTTTATAATACAAATTTGAGGCATATTGTTACTTCAATGTATGGTGTGACACATGGTCTTCAAAGCACGACACAAATCAAGCAGTTTCATAGAAGTTTGCGGAACCTTCCACCATAAAAAGAGAGTAGATAATGAACTTCATCTCCGAGTATTCCCCAATCCTATGAAGGATAGGGCTAAATGATGGTTACTTTCAATGCCAACTCGGTCAGTTATTACTTGGGCAGCCTTAGCTATAAAATTCCTTGCCAAGTACTTTCCTCCAATAAAGACAACACTGAGAAATGACATCACTTTATTTATACAGTATGATTCATAGTCCTTATATGAAGCATTAGAAAGATATAAGGATCTGCTTAGAAAATACCCACACAATAAGATAACTATATAGTTGTAAGTCCAAACAATAGACAATGGTCTTATAAGGATGCTTAAAACCACAATAGATGCCGCTGTTGGAGGTTCTTTGATGGGAAAAAAAAAACACAATTTGGCATTACTAGAAGAAATGGCCAGTATATAACTCTTTATGGCCACAGAAAGAATCATACCCTAGAGAGTAGTTGAGGTACATAAGTTAAATCTCAACACAGCTATATATGCACATTTGGAGATGATCGACATAAATATTGACACATTGACCATGTACACTGTGCAACGCATAGGACCAACATATGAAATATGCAGGGGAAGACACCTTGCAGAGAAATATGCCCATCATGCCGAGTATGTGAACTATGTGAACAATTACAACAGATAAAGCCACAACCAATACTCTAACAACCACAATCTTAGGTGCAAAATTACCCTAATTTTGTATGGAACAACAACCAAGGGTCTAAGATCACAAGTGTGACACCCCGAAAAATCTGGGTATGTGACCGACGTGAGATAACCTAGCTATCACCTGAACCTTTGACATGCTTCTACTGAATTACTGTCCGACTTACACATGCATGGCTATAATGCAAATATGATCATGATAACTATAAACTTATTAAACATGGCTATGATACTATATATAAATATAATTTATATATACATAAAACATGAATGTAAACTTTACATACATATCTTATGCGTATACAAACTAATGTATGTACAAAATACAATACATGAATTCATACATGGCCTTATGGCCTGACTTGACAATAACTAACTACTACGTCCGACTCTGAATCTGATGACCTTGGTGTGTAATGACTACCGCTGGATCTCGTCTTCCCAATAAAGCTCGTCCTCTACAAGTTTGATCTTATAACCTGTAAAATAACTGGAGATTAGGGTTGGTCAAGTCTCTTAAAAGACCTGGGGAGTCAATACTAGAGGGCTAAAGAAACGTGAAACTAAAATGTTAAGGAAATAAAATTTGAAATTGCAAAGCATATGAAATAACTTCAGAATCAAGACACAGGTGAAACTGAAATCATAACATGATGATCTGACATGGTCGGATACTGAGATATGACATAAAATCTGAACTTGACTGGGAACTAAACATGACGTGTTTTAGAACATGACCTATACCTGCGTGATCTTGACTTGAGCTACATGGACTGAAATTTGACTCATGGAACCTGACTGGCTAACATTACCTGAAACTAACATAAGTTACATGACATGCATCCTGACATAGCTTGAAAACATAACTTGTAACCTAATGACATGCTGCCTAAACTGATCATGCGTATCTTGGCCTAAAACTACATGATGTAAAATGTTACATGCTTACCTAAATCTAAATGACATGTTCTGAAACTATTTAAACTGAAAACTGACTACTAAAAGCCTAACCTGCTAACGTAATCTAAACCTAACATGCATGATATGAAAGCTACATGACATGACATAATAACTATCTACCCTGAACATACATGATCATGATCTGAACTACATGAACTGAACTTGGATGCCGGAACTAGACCTGACCTACGTGATTGAAACTACATGATCTTCAAGGTGAACCTAACCTGAAATTAACATGGCATGCTTGAGATCTTAACCAACATAGACGTGATCCTGTCATAAACTACTTGATATGAAATCTGACATTTTAATATGCTCTAATCATGTATTATTTGAAACTATCTAAACTGACATGTATGAGTTATGCCTAATTACCTAACTAAAACATGCATGAGCTGAAATGCTGGATGCATGAACAGAAAACTGCACATGAACTGTGATCATGATTGATGTAGACTGACAGGCGTACTATATACATAAACTTGGAGACTAAATCTGAAAGTGTGACTGTGACATGAAACTAATATTGTTCTCTAAGATCATCCCAAGAACATTTAAAGCATGAAATAATGTGAATACAAAAGAAAAGTATGGCGGAAATATACTTACAAAGATCGGTAGAGAGGATGTGTTGATAATAAAAATTTTACTTTGAGAAGTGCTCCAAGATCTCCTCTTTTAAGTTGTTTATTGAAGCTCCAAGCTTGAAGGTTGAGATTCCAAACTTAATGGGAAGGTTTCCCTATCAACTTTGCAGTCTCCTTTAACTGCTAGCTTTGGAAATTTTTACAACAAAAATTTCACATTTTTTCTTTGTTAGGTTCGGCCAAGAGAGAAAAATGAAGGAGGGAGTTTTCCAAGTTTTTGGTTTTGTTTTTTTCAAAAAACTAATACCAAAAAGTCTCACCAAAATGGTATATGCTTTTCCAAAAAGCTAAAGCAAACTTTTGGAGGGAAAATTACATTAAATGTTCCCAACCACTCCCACCACCTAAAGTGACTAGATGCCTATCACCAAAAGTTGACAAGACTTCCATCACTAAAGTGACATTTGATGTGACTTAATGTGGGCCCCACTTAATTCAAAATCAGAGTGGGCACGCAAACACATCCCGGGCTCGGGTTCGTTAATTCTGAATTAATAAATTTTCCGTAGCGACTTAATTAAATCAAATTTAATTAAATAATTATGCCTAGCAAAATTACCACTAAAGTCGCTCATGAATTAATTCTAAATTAATTCATTCGCCCGAATTAAAATCCAATTTTAATTTCACGTCGAAATCTAATTTTATTTAATATTTCGAATATATTATTTTATCGATTAATTCTGAATTAATCGTTCTCTCTCTTTTAATAGAATTTTATCCCAGATAAAATCTCACCGTAATTAATCTTAGATTAATTATGTTCGAGTCATACGTCATCGGCGAATTTTTGAGAAGTGACCCATGAGATCCCTTGATATGTTGGTAGTAAATTCAGTCGTCGGACTGTCCGAATACGTGCGTACCCGACACCACATTTTTACAAATTTATGAGACATGGTTGGCTTCTAGCAAAGCGCCATGCCTACCCAATTCTCCAGAAATATTATTTTCAGGAATATGTAATCTATGTTAGGCATAGTATACGTAGTATTGCGTATACCGATCCAGTATCGGATTTCACATGCAAGGCCTGGAGCTGGAATAGTGTCTGCCCCGTACGAAGCATATATCGGATCACAAGCAACTAATCTTTTTAATCGGATAATCATGACCTTGTCATATTATCCCAATGGTTGTAACTTATTAGAGTACAAGTTCCGTATCCCTGTGATCTTTATCTCTAGATGATTGAAGTGATACTTTTTGGACAATTATGACCCATAGCGTCACCATTTGTACAGATCATTATGTTGTTGCACAAATTAACTATGTGACAAAGGAGATTGCACTCTTATCATTTGTGATTAGATCACCTTAGATATATAAATGATGAGAGGTCCTTATGATTTGTTCCTTGATTGAGAATGATATGAGACAGTATCAATCAACGAAGGATAAATCATTAAATATCCCTAGTCAGAGTATTATCGAGATTGGACATCGATAAATACGTAAAAGACTAGTATCGTACTTGTGCGCGTTGTGAGGGCACAACAACGTAGTTCTCATATACTTAAGTATTGGATACTTATGCAAGTGCGGTAGGAGGTTGTGTTTCACCGATGGTACGGGAAACAGCTTCGCTCTGGATAGACCGGAATCCCATTGGTAGTCTGACTATGTGTCTATGGGAGTCCGACATCAGGGTAGGTGTATTTGGTCTTAACTTGAGACTTGCACCGCTAATGATTACGACAATCAATGTACTTTGGTTGAGGTCGTCTAGGGCTTTAACCGATTCTGTGTACGCCGATACTAGGTATATTGAGAATCGTAGAGTATTGGGTGTGATGTCAAGACGGAAGTATCACTCCAGTCAAAGTGGAGATGATGTCACATAGGATACGGTATTAGTACTCTTAAGTGCTGCGCGACCATCGGGATATTATGACTAGGTCATGTATATCCGATTATAGAGACTAGTTACCAGACATCCGACAAGTGCTTCGTACGGGGCAGACACAACTCCAGCCCCAGGCATAGCACGTGACAGTCCGATACTGGATCGAAATACGCAATACTACGGTATACTACGCTTGATATAGATCACATATTCCTGTAAGAATATTTCCGGAGAATTGGGTAGGCATGGCGCTTTGCTAGAAGCCAACCTTGTCTTGTGAATCGGTAAAATGTAGTACTTGGTACGTACGTGTTCGGATAGTCCGACGACCCGATTTACTGCCAACATATCCGGGGATCTCTTGGGTCGCGTCCCAATGATACACCGATGAAGTATGACTCGCGCTTTAATTAATCTGAGATTAATTCGATGAGAAAGAAAATTAATCTAGGATTAATTTCGGAGATATTTTATCTAGGATAAAATATCAATAAAAGAGAGATAACGATTAATTTAGAATTAATCGGTAAATTAATATATTTGATATATTAAACGAAATTAGATTTCGACGTGGAATTGAAATTGGATTTTAATTCAGGCGAACGAATTAATTTGGAATTAATTCGTTAGTAACGTGAATAGTGAATTCGCTAGGCGTAATCATTTAATTACGACGCAACGGATAAATCATTAATTTAGAATTAACGAACCTGAGCCCGAGTGTGGTTGCGAGCGCATTCGTATTTCAAATTCGAGTGCGGCACGCAAGTCACATCAAGCGTCAAATCATTCGTCACATCAAGCGTCAAATCAAACGTCACTTTGAGTGATATGACATTTGAGTGATTGATGTGATTGATTGATTGAAAGACATGTCACTTTAATAAAGTGAAATGAATAGTTGATGTGTGTTGGTGAAATAGTGATAGTTGTTGGAAAGCATTTACCATTTGACTTTTTGATATTTTAATTGGTAAATGTTTAATTTATTTTTTTGAAAAATATATAAAGCATTTTGGAAATGCTTTAACCAACTAATACACAATTTTTTTCCTCTCCATCTCTCTCTCAATTCACGCCCAAATGGGCAATGAAATAGCTCACTGTTTTGCTTGGCAAAACCGAGCAGTGGGAAGCCATGTGCATTGATTTTGTGGCCAAATCAAGCGGAGCTAGCACTCCGAGAGACTTATGAAGGTGTTAGGGACACTTACCCTTAAGCCGGGAATCGTTCGACGAAGATTCGAAGCTCAAAATGATGAAGCAAACCTGAATTTTTCAAGTAGTGGACTGCAGTGTTGGGCGTGAGCTTTGGAGCCCTAAACTTGAAGTTTTGTTCGTCGTATCGTCTCAACCGATCGATGTGAGTATTCCGCAACTCCTTTGATATGTATTTCATACTTTATCATGCTTGTTTGATGATCTTGGGACCTAGATTAACACCAACAATACTTCCGCTTGAAATTTGGGTAAATTTGTTTTGAGCATGATTTGAATGAATTGATTGTTTGAGTATGCTTATAACATGTTTAATTGCATATTGGTTGGATCAATTTGTTGAAAATTCATTTGGAATAATTTTCCCCAAATTTTATAAGTTGGCCGAATGTGATGTGATTTGGAATCCATGGAATTTTTGATTTTGGTTCATTTGATGAGTTAGAATCATCTAGGATGATGTTAATTTGAGATTGAATTGGATTTAATTTTAAATTGAACAAAAACCCTAAATTCCATATGTTGGCCGAATTGATAATGCCCTTTAATGTCTTGGAATTTTGACTTTTGAACATTAGATGTGTATGAAATCATTCGGGAAGTTAATTCGTTGTCGATTGTGTAATTAATTGGATTGAATTCAAATCGGACAAAATTACCTTCCTTGGCCGAGACTTAGAAGCATGTAAAAGGGTTTGATTTTTCATCAATGTGTTGGACATGTGATGATGATGTTAAACATGATTAATTGGACTAATTTGACGTTTCGGAAATATCGCTTTAGGTGATTAATCATGATATGCACTTTAGGTTAATTTATTATGAAATTGGATTTTATGAATTTAATTAATTGGGCTAAATTAATTGGGCTTTAGATTTGGGCTTTTAAAGTTGTAAATGGGCTTATTGGGCTTTGTTGTACAAAGTTGGTTTAGGTAAATTGGATTGGATCCAATTGGGCCCAAAACCACTTCCGTTAAGCCTAATTGCGACTTAATGAACATTTAAAGTTTAATTGGGCCTAATGGGCCAAGATTGATTTATGGGCTTATGGGGTAAATCCCGGATTGGATTTTGGTTATTCGGTTTGACCCGAGTTGACCAAAAGTCCATGCCTTAAGAAATCAATTGAAAGCCCATTAGACTTTAATTGAATTGACGTTGGACATTAATCGGTCTTTGAGACGCGTTACGATTAAATTTGGAATTTAAGTCGTAAAAGGTTTATTATTAAAGTGTAATATTTAATTTGGAATTAAATAACGAATTAGAATTGAATGCATATTAAATTGGATTTAATGGCGTAGTTTAATTTAATTCGAGAATTCGTACTTTGAGTACTTATCGCAAAACGAGTTTGACTCGAACAAAATCAAATCGTTGTTTGAACATTGGATGATCACTAATTATCATATTAATTAATTTGATTAGATTGATTGATAACATGCTTTGTGTGAATACGTGGTTGTGATGAATGAATAATGTATATCGGATGGATATTAGTCGGGTGGGGGCAATTTTGGAAATTGTTGTAATAAATTTGATTTATTAAATTGGACCTGCGTGTCCAGCCTTATCACCTCTGTTCTCTTTGTATTCTCTTCTCACATATTCCCCTCAATGTAAATGAGGTTTCTTTAGAAGTGTAGTGTAACGGGTAGAAGTAATACAAGTGCTAGCTTGAGAGAGAAAGGGAGAGATTTGATGTAGGATCAATGTGTTAAGTATCCATCCGTATATCATTATTATTTATTTTCATATGCGCTTTATTATGTATTTAGAATGCATGGTTAAGGGTGTATGATGAGACCTTAACAAAGATAATAAATTGGTAGCCAATTTGCACGCGAAAAACCCTCATCAAATATCATGCGTTTTTCCTTACATTGAGTGATTCTTACTAAAGATCCGAGATTGGCATTGGGTTGTTGGCCAAAGTCAAGCCCTTTGTCCGTCGAAGATGTGTTTGAATCACGAGAGCTTTGTTCCATATCGGTGTCTTGTCCAAGTTGTGGTTTGTTGGCCAAAGTCAAGACCGCTTCTTGTCACTCGACATTGATTACGAAGCTTTCCATGGTCAATGGGTCGCGCTTGACTGGGATCATTAGGTTTGTTGTGCCAAAGCCAAGGCCTAGTTGATTCAGAGGAAAATGGTTAGGCTACGTATTGGATATGTAAGCATATATATGATATATGTTTCGGACTTGGATGTCCACCTACCGGACCTAGGAATTGGATTGGATCCAATTGATCTTAGAGATCTACCTAGTTAATTATCATACAATTTGTGGGCCAAATTCAAGATTGTGTGACATTTAACGGGATCCTAGCCCACTAGGAAACTCGGTTTCCCGAGCACTCGACAGAGGGTTAGAGGCTCGCCGAAAAATAGTGGGAGGCAAGAATTGAATTTGCAATATTCGTTCAATTACTCGCCATACGCGCTCAAACAAATATCACTCGTCAAATAATTAAAAGTATTAGTTGGACTAATAGTTAATGTTGTTTTAAATAATATAGTTGGACTATATTCAAATAAATTCAATAAATAGTTGATTTTATAATTGGATTATAGTAATCAATATAATTGAATTAATATTATAGTTGATTAAATAATTGGATTATTGTAATCATTATAATAAATAGTACCTAAAATAAATTGATTAAATAGTTGGACTGTTAAAATCAATAAACATTGAAAGATTAGACAATTAAATATGATCTTGGAAAATAATATTTAAATGGTTTAATTTTCTATATTGGGAATGAAATTTCAGGATGGTCCTGGAAATAAATAATAAGTTACTTTATTTGATAAAATAACCTATTATGCCTAAACCCGGAATTGAGCAAATCAGTAGAGCATAATCTTTGGAAGATTTATGTGATGATGACTTTAGTGCTTAATTCAATATATTTGTAATAAATCTATGTTTAGATTAAAGAAGTATTATATTTGCAATTAATAATTCTTGGAGAATTAATGATTAATCTCAAGGAGATAAAGTCAAATTTTGCAATTAGTTTAGTAGCGCAAGGCGCACTTTACGTCAATATTCTAGAAATCCAAGGCTTGGCCAAAGACTTCTGAAATATTAAAAAAGGATAAAGGCAAAATCATTATGATCTTCTAGGAAGATAGAGGACATATCCCGAAGTGACTGTCGTTTGGATATGGCAGACACGAAGGAATTAAAGAAAGGGCAAGGCTCTGACTTTAAGAATGTTTGTCAAAATTATGTCCATTACTAGTATTGAAATTGGATTTTAAATACTTTGTGTGGTACATTAAATTTGTGTATTGACGTTCAGAATCTGCTTTAAGCAGGATACTGACTTCAAGCTGAGGTGAATATGTGAATCGGAAACGGGACGAAAGTCGCTGTTTAGACCATAGATACCTAAATTTAGGAACTACCTTCGGGTAGGTACCTAAATTAGGAAACTGTTATAATGTAACTAGTTTGACTAGAAACATTATCTCTATATCAGTGTTCAATCCGTTGCGGATGAACCTTTATATTCTAGAACACTAAAGTGTTTTTTATTATATAAAGATGATATTGAGATAAACACATTAGATATGAATAACAGTATTTATATTTTGAATATAAATAAAATCTCGAACATATAATATGACAAACTAATAGCTCATATTGATCTGATCAGATGAAACTAATTGTGGCATTGTTGTCTAGGACACAATTTAACAAGAGTCGTATATCCACACTTTTGAAGAGCGGGTACTAGGACTGATTTGACTAATGAAGTAAAGTCTACGAATCTAGTTTATTAGGTAACGTACCTAAAACACTATTTACTTGGTAAAAGTGCAAGTGCCACCGATCTGATAGCCCTATTCATAGTGAAGTAAGTGGGCCCATATCCAGCTAGGCTAGATGTGGATATGAATGTTTCGTGACCTTAACGGATGTGGCATCACGTTATGGTTATGTGTTTCTTTTAAAGAACACAAATCGGAAACTTTTAGAGTTTTGACACGAAATAGACAAACAGATCGGATAAAGTATTAAACCGTCACGGTAAGACCGAAAATGAAAAATACTTAAGCAATAAGTTTCACATATACTCGAAAGAGTATAGTATTCTTTCAATGAGGACTCCTCCTGGAACACGTCAGTTTGACGATGTATCCGTACAGAGAAACCGAATTTTATTGGACATGATAAGGTTAATCATGAGTTGCTCTGAGCTAGCATTTTCCTTCAAAGATAAGCATGAACAGTGCAGAACTTATTTAGAATAAGGTTCCATTAAAATCTGTTTGACAGATTTCATATTAGATATGAACGGGAAAGAAACTGGGTTTCACATTCCTGTAGATTTGGGAATGTCGGGCGTATGTTTGGATGATACCAAACTAGAACCCAAATCAGATAAGTGCCAAATAAAGGTTATACTAGGGATTCAATAAGTATTGTACTTATACATCTCACCAGAGAACAATTAGATTGTTGCTCGCCATGCGGTCTTCCTTAGAGGATTACCGATATGCAGTGGTAAGTGGGAGGATGGTATGACTCGATGAAAATCGGAGTAATACCGTATCAGGCATGAAGTCCTTAATGGAACACGAATAGTTCATCAAGGATGAAACTATACCATTAATCTTCGAATACACAAGAACTGCGTAGATCGGAGAGAATCAGAAAACAACCTGGGGTATGGGTTTCTGATCTCACCTCATAAAGATGTCAATCTTGTTGAGGTATACCAACCGACTACGTTTGAGGGAGTGATACAAGGTATCGACTTCCGTTATGGCAAAGTGCCATGAGTCCAAAATGGATTCCATGTATAACAACTATGTTTGGACACTAGTTGATGTACCATAAGGCATTGTGCCTATAGGTACTGTATAAGTCTTCAAGGAAGACATACATGGATGGCAACATACAACGTACTAAGCTAGGCTTGTAGCGGAAAGGTATCATTATCAACATTGTGTTGATTACGGTTCAACCTTTTACCTGTTGCTACGGCAAATCCATTTGGAAAATGCTTGCAGTAGCTGCACGTTTCATTTATGAAATGTGTCAGTTAAAGATCAAAATCTATTTCCTTAAACGGAAACCCTTTGGAGGATGTTTATAACATCCTGACGATTTTGTCGTACTAAAACCAGTAAACAAGGTTTGCAGGTTATTCAATCCACGTTTGGATTGAAGCAAGCATTAGGTTCTTGGAATCATCGTTTTGATGTAATCATAATGGTCTATGATTTAATTCAAAACGAAAATGATTCTTGTGTATATAAGAAGGTTAGTGGGAGCACACTGACAATGAATGTCCTTTAATAAAATAATGATAACATATTCATTTCTTGGAAATGAAATTCCTATATAAAACAATCGGTGAAAGCTTGGCTTTCGAGAAAATTCTCCGTAGAATTCTTGGGAGTAACAACCTTTATTCTAGGAATAAAGATCTACTGAGATAGATTAAGTTGTTAAAACTCTGCAAGAACCTGTACATTGAAAAATGTACATGACCTGGTGTCTCATACGCTTTGAGCATATGGATTCACAATCAGGCCAATCCAAGTGATGGTCACTGGATTGATGTTAAGAACATCCGTTAGAATCTTAGAGATATAAGGATGTTGTCTTAATCTGTGGAGAAGGAGAACTTGAAGTGACTGGGATCACTACTGCAAGTTTCCAAACCGATAAAACGACTGAAAGTCACAAACGGTACTATACAATTTGAATAACGGTACAGTGAGCTGGAAATCTTCCAAGAAAGATACTGTTACCGAATAAACAATAAATGCGGATAATTGCAGCAGCTGAGGCAGCAATAGAAGCCATCTGGGTCAATAATAAATCTAATTAGATTAGATATATAGTTCTGTTAGCAGCTAAGCTAGGCGTCAGCACAGGCTAAAGAATTAATGGTCTTATCAACGATCCAGATACATACTTCGACTATTCATCTGATTCGTTCGGATCATACATTGTGGCGATGTGATGATCATATAAATCGCATCAGACGATAATCATACAAATCCGCTGACGAAACTTTTTCTCAGCAATTTGAGCCAACCGTACATAGTTCGGGTGTTAAACACTTGAGTGACTGGCTATAGGCCAAGTGGGAGATTATTGGACAATTATGACCCATAGCGTCACTATTTGTACAGATCATTATGTTGTTGTACAAATTAACTATGTGACAAAGGAGATTGCACTCTTATCATTTGTGATTAGATCACCTTAGATATATAAATGATGAGAGGTCCTTATGATTTGTTCCTTGATTGAGAATGATATGAGACAATATCAATCAACGAAGGATAAATCATTAAATATCCCTAGTCAGAGTATTATCGAGATTGGACATCGATAAATACGTAAAAGACTAGTATCGTACTTGTGCGCGTTGTGAGGGCACAACGGCGTAGTTCTCATATACTTAAGTATTGGATACTTATGCAAATGCGGTAGGAGGTTGTGTTTCACCGATGGTACGGGAAACAGCTTCGCTCTGGATAGACCCCCTCGGAATCCCATTGGTAATCTGACTATGTGTTTATGGGAGTCCGACATCAGGGTAGATGTATTTGGTCTTAACCTGAGACTTACACCGCTAATGCTTACGACAATCAATGTACTTTGGTTGAGGTCGTCTAGGGCTTTAACTGGTTCTGTGTACGCCGATACTAGGTATATTGAGAATCGTAGAGTATTGGGTGTGATGTCAAGATGAAAGTATCACTCCAGTCAAAGTGGAGATGATGTCACGTAGGATACGGTATTAGTACTCTTAAGTGCTGCGTGACCATCGGGATATTATGACTAGGTCATGTATATCCGATTATAGAGACTAGTTACCAGACATCCGACAAGTGCTTCGTACGAGGCAGACACAACTCCAGCCCCAGGCCTAGCACGTGACAGTCCGATACTGGATCGAAATACGCAATACTACGGTATACTACGCTTGATATAAATCACATATTCCTGTAAGAATATTTCCGGAGAATTGGGTAGGCATGGCGCTTTGCTAGAAGCCAACCTTGTCTTGTGAATCGGTAAAACGTAGTACTTGGTACGTACGTTTCGGATAGTCCGACGACCCGATTTACTGCCAACATATCCGGAGATCTCTTGGGTCGCGTCCCAATGATACACCAATGAAGTATGACTCGCGCTTTAATTAATCTGGGATTAATTATATAAGAGAGAAAATTAATCTAGGATTAATTTCAGAGATGTTTTATCTAGGATAAAATATCAATAAAAGAGAGATAACGATTAATTTGGAATTAATCGGTAAATTAATATATTTGATATATTAAACGAAATTGGATTTCGACGCGGAATTGAAATTGGATTTTAATTCGGGCGAACGAATTAATTTAGAATTAATTCGTTAGCGACGTGAATAGTGAATTCGCTAGGCGTAATCATTTAATTACGACACAACGGATAAATCGTTAATTTGGAATTAACGAACCCGAGCCCGAGTGTGGTTGCGAGCGCATTCATATTTCGAATTCGAGTGCGGCACGCAAGTCACATCAAGCGTCAAATCATTCGTCACATCAAGCATCAAATCAAACGTCACTTTGAGTGATATGACATTTGAGTGATTGATGTGATTGATTGATTGAAAGACATGTCACTTTAATAAAGTGAAATGAATAGTTGATGTGTGTTGGTGAAATAGTGATAGTTGTTGGAAAGCATTTACCATTTGACTTTTTGATATTTTAATTGGTAAATGTTTAATTTATTTTTTTGAAAAATATATAAAGCATTTTGGAAATGCTTTAACCAACTAATACACACTTTTTCTCCTCTCCCTCTCTCTCTCAATTCATGCCCAAATGGGCAGTGAAATAGCTCACTGTTTTGCTTGGCAAAATCGAGTAGTGGGAAGCCATGTGCATTGATTTTGTGGCCAAATCAAGCGGAGCTAGTACTCCGAGAGACTTATGAAGGTGTTAGGGACACTTACCCTTGAGCCGGGAATCGTTCGACGAAGATTCGAAGCTCAAAATGATGAAGCAAAACTGAATTTTTCAAGTAATGGACTGCAGTGTTGGGCGTGAGCTTTGGAGCCCTAAACTTGAAGTTTTGTTCGTCGTATCGTCTCAACCGATCGATGTGAGTATTCCGCAACTCCTTTGATATGTATTTCACACTTTATCATCCTTGTTGGATGATCTTGGGACCTAGATTAACACCAACAATACTTCCGATTGACATCACACCCAATACACTACGATTCTCAATAAACCCAGAAGAGGTGTACGCAGAACCTGTTAAAGTCCCGAACGACCAAAACCAAAGTGTATCGATTGTCACAAGTACTAGCGATGCAAGTCTCAAGTTAAGACCAAATACACCTACCCTGATGCGGATTCCCATAGACACATAGTCATACTACTAATAGGATTCTGAGAGGTCTATCTAGAGCGAAGCTATTTCCGTACCATCGGTAAACACAACCTCATATCACAATTACATAAGTATCCAATACTTAATTATATGAGAACTATGCTGTTACGCTTCCATAACACGTACAAGTGCGATACTAGTCTATTCTGTATTATCGATGTCCAGTCTCGATAATACTTCGACTAGGGATATATAATAATTAAACCTTAATGGATTAATATCGTCTCATATCTTATAATCCGCAACTAATCATAAGGACTTTTATCATTCATATATTAAAGTAATCTAATTACGAAATGATAAAATACAATTTCCATTGTCACATAATTAATTTATACAAAAACCACAATGTCTTTTACAAATAGTGACGCTATGGGTCATAATTGTCCAACAATATCCGACTTGGCCTTTAGCCAGTCACTCAAGCATCTAACACCTGAACTATGTACATGTCGCTCAAACTTTTGCTGAGGAATAGCTTTAGGCAGTGGATATGCAATGTTGTCCTCTGATGCGTGTTGGGTTTCTAAAGTGTCCCAAGATCATTTAAGCATTGAAACATGTGAATCCCTATCACCTTAGATGATCTTTTGATGTGCTAGCACCTTTGAAAATTTGCAACAAATCTTCAATTCCTTCCTTGAAGCTCCCGGCCAAGAAGAAAATTGGGAGAGAAAGGTTTTCTCAAAGTGGGCATGAATGAGAGAGTGAGAGGGAGTGAATGACTTGTGTTAATTGATTTCAAAAATCAAATGATATACCAAATCTAAAAATTTGGTAAAAGTCATTCCCATCATTACACACAAATGTGTTATACAAGTCACCATCATTCATTCACCAAAACCCATCACCAAAAAGTAATTAAAGTGACAAGTGATGTGACATGTGGGCCCCACTTGATTCAAAATCCGAGTGGGCCCGTAACACATCCCGGGCTTGGGTTCGCTAATTTCGAATTAACGAATTTTCCGTTACGACGTAATTAAATCAAATTTAATTAAATAATTATGCCTGGTAAAATTACTATTCATGTCGCTCGTGAATTAATTCTAAATTAATTCGTTTGCCCGCGTCGAAATCCAATTTTAATTCCGCGTCGAAATCTAATTTCGTTTAAAATATCAAATATATTTTTTTATCGATTAATTCCAAATTAATCATTCTCTCTCTTCAAATAGTATTCTATCATAGACAAAATCTCTCCATAATTAATCTTAGATTAATTAAGTTCGAATCATACGTCATCGGTGAATCTTCGGGAAGCGACCCATGAGATCCCTAGATATATTGATAGTAAATCCGGTCATTGGACTATCCGAAAACGTATGTACCTCGTACAATATTTTTACCGATTTACGAGACATGGTTGGCTTCTAGCAAAACACTGTGCCTTCCCAATTCTCCAGAAATATTCTTAAAGTAATATATAATCTATGTGAGGCGTAGTAAATGTAGTATTGCGTATTGCGATCCAGTATCGGATTTCACTTGAAAGGCCTGGGGCTAGAATAGTGTCTGCCCCGTACGAAGCATATATCGGATTACTAGCAACTAGTCTCTTTTAATCGGATAATCATGACCTTGTCATGTTATCCCGATGGTTGCAACACATTAGAGAACCAGTTCTGTATCCATGCGTGATCATCATCTCCATATGACTGAAGTGATACTTCCTTCTTGACATCACATCCAATAAACTATGATTCTCAATAAACCCAGAAGAGGCATACATGGTACCTGTTAAAGTCCCGGATGACCAAAACCACAGCGTATTGATTGTCGCAAGTACTAGCGATGTAAGTCTCAGATTTGGACCATATACACCTACCCTGATGCAGATTCCCATAGACACAAAGTCATATAACCAATGGGATTTCGAGGGATCTATTCAGAGCGAAGCTGTTTCCGTACCATCGGTAAACAGAACCTCCTATCACACTTGCATAAGTATCCAATACTCAAATATATAAGAACTATGTTGTTACGCTTCCATAACACGCACAAGTGCAATACTAGTCTATTCTGCATTATCGATGTCCAGTCTCGATAATACTACGACTAGGGATATTTAATGATTAAATCGTTATGGATTGATACTGTCTCATAGCTTGTAATCCGGAACTAATCATAAGGACTTTTACCTTTTTATATTAAAGAAATCAAATTACAATTGATAAAATGTAAATTCCATTGTCACATAGTTAATTTGTACAAAAACCATAATATCTTTTACAAATAGTGACGCTATGAGTCATATGTTGGGCTTCTCTAAGGTCCCAATGATCAATATAAGTAATGAAATCATGTGTGAATACTCAAAAAAGTTACGGAATACTTACAATGATCGGCTGAGGCGATGCAAGGAACAACGGAAACGTTTTATGCCCTTTGAAGCTCCTTGAACTCTCGGCATTACTCCATTTTTGTGCTCCTCCAAATTCGGCCATTGATGATCTCAAGCTCTAAGCTTTGTGATGTTATTCCATGCCCACGTGTGGGTTTCCCTATCACCTACCCAAGACTCCGAAAGTGTGCTATCACTAAGCAAATTTTTTTTTTTTGCCATAAAAATCACCTTGCTTCTCCTTGTATTCTCGGCTAAACCAGAAAATTGGAAGAAGAAAAATGGCCTTGAGGCCGTGAGTGAGGAGAAGAAATGAGAGAAGTGTGTTTTTTGTTGGTGGTTAGAAAATGTGTATCTAATACACACTTTACACTTTCAAAAAAGCCAAGGAAAAAAATAATTAATGCCATCCAACTACCACATCAACTATTCACATCAACAGTGACTAGATATCACATCACTCAAAGTGACAAGTGATTTGACGCTTGATGTGACTAGTGATTTGACGCTTGAAGTGACTTGTGGGCCGCACTTAAATTCGAAATGCGAGTGCGCTGGCAAACACTATCGGGCTCGGGTTTGCTAATTCCAAATTAACAAATTTTCCCTTGCGACGTAATTAAATAATTATGTCTAGCAAAATTACTATTCACATCGCTAATGAATTAATTCTAAATTAACTCGTTTGCCTGAATTAAAATCTGATTTTAATTCCGCGTCGAAATCCAATTTCGTTTAATATATCAAATATATTATTTTATCGATTAATTCTAAATTAATCATTTTCTCTCTTTAATTAATATTTTATCCTAGATAAAATATCTCCGTAATTAATCCCAGATTAATTTTCTCTCTCTTATTAATCAATCCCATATTAATTTTCTCTCTCATCTAATTAATCCCAGATTAATAAAGTGCGAGTCATACGTCATCAGTGAATATTCGAGAAGTGACCCATGAGATCCCCGGATATGTTGGCAGTAAATCCGGTTATCAGACTATCCGAATACGTACGTACCTAGTACTATGTTTTTACCGATTTACAAGATAAGGTTGGTTTCTAGCAAAGCGTCATGCTTACCCAATTCTCCATAAATATTCTTAAAGGACTATTATAATCTATATCAGGCGTAGTATACGTAGTATTGTGTATAGCGATCCAGTATCAGATGTTCACATGCAAGGCCTAGGGCTGGAATAGTGTCTGCCCCGTACGAAGCACATATCAGATGTCTGGTAAATAGTCTCTATAATCGGATAACTATGACCAAGTCATATTATCCCGATGACTGGAGTACTTAAGAGTACTAGTTCCGTATCCTACGTGATCATCATCTCCACTATAACTGAAGTGATACTTCCATCTTGACATCACACCCAATATACTACGATTCTCAATATACCCAAAAGAGGCGTACACAGAACCGGTTAAAGCCCTGGATGACCCAAACCAAAGTATATTGATTGTCGCAAGTATTAACGGTGCAAGTCTCAAGTTAAGAACAAAATACACATACCCTGATTCGGACTTCCATAGACACATAGTTATACTACCAATGGAATTCTAAGTGGTCTATCCAGAGTAAAGCTGTTTTCCGTACCATCGGTAAAACAGAACCTCCTATTACACTTGCATGAGTATCCAATACCCAAATATATGAGAACTATGTCGTTATGCACCCACAACACGCACAAGTGTAATACTAGTCTATTCCACATTATCGATGTCCAATCTCGATAATACTACGACTATGGATATTTAATGATTAAACCTTCGTGGATTGATACTGTCATAAGGACCTTCTATTATTTATACATCTTGGTGATCTAATCACAAGTGATAAAAGAGCAATTTCCTTTGTCACATAGTTAATTTGTACAACAACACCATGTTCTGTACAAATAGTGATGTTATGGGTCATAATTGTCCAATAATCTCCCACTTGGCCTATAGCCAATCACTCAGGTGCCTTACACATTAACTATGTATGGGTCGCTCAAATTTCTGCTGAGAAAATAGCTTTCGTTTGCGGATTTAAAAGGTTATCATCTAATGCAATTTATTCGATCATTACATCTCCACGATGTATGATCTGACGAATCAGATGAAAACAGTTTAAAGAACATATCGGATCGTTGATGAGACCGTTAATTCTTTAGCCTGTACTGTAGCCTAGCTAAGCTGCTAACAGAATTATTTCTAATCTAATTAGAATTATGTAGATCCAAGATGCTACTATTGCTGCGACAGTCGCAGTAAAGTTCCACTTTTATTGTTTATACAGTAACGGTTTCTTGCTTGGAAGATTTCCAGCTCACTTTTCCGTTATTCAAACTTTATAGTACCTTTTGCGACTTACAGTCATTTTTTTCGGTTTGGAAACTTGCTTCAGTGAACCAAGTCACTTCAAGTTCTCCTTCTCCATAGCATAAGACATCATCCTTAGTTCATCTAAGATACTTAATGATGTTTTTAACATCAATCCAGTGACTTTCACTTGGATTGGCCTGATTGTGACTCCATATGCTCAAAGCATATGAGACATCAGGTCACGTACATTTTTCAATGTAAGAGTTCTCGGAGAGTGCCAACAACTTTTAGATCTATCCCAGTAGATCCTTATTCCTAGAATAAAGGTTGTTTCTCCCAAGAATTCTACAGAGAATTTTCATGAAAGCCAAGCTTTCACCGATTGTATTATGGGAATATCATTTCCAAGAAATAATATATCATCATTATTTAGGACATTTATTGTCAGTGCGCTCCCATTGACCTCCTTACATACACAAGAATCATTTTCATTTTGAATTAAATCATATACCATTATGATTACATCAAAACGATTGTTCCAAGAACATAATGCTTGCTACAATCCATAAATGGATCGAGTAACCTGCAAACCTTGCTTGCTAGTTTAGGTACGACAAAATTGTCAGGATGTTATAAACATCCTCCAAAAGGTTTTCGTTCAAGGAAAATGATTTTGTCGTTCAGCTGCCATATTTCATGAATGAAACATGCAGCATCAGCAAGCAATATCCAAATGAATTTAACCATGGCAACAAGTAAAAGGTTTCATCGTAATCGACACAATGTTGATAACGATACCTTTTCGCTACAAGCCTAGCTTAGTACGTTGGTTTGTTGCCATCCATGTATGTCTTCCTTGAAGACTTATATAGTACCAATAGGCACAATGCCTTCCGATACAATAACTAGTATCCAAACACAGTTGGTATACATAGAATCCATTTCGGACATCATGGAACTTTGCCATAATTAGGTAGTCGATACCTTGTATCACTTCCTTATACGTAGTCAGCTTTTATTCCTCAATAAGATTGACATCTTTATGAGATGAGATCAAAAGCCCATACCTCCCAGGTTGTTTTCTGACTCTCTCCAACTACACAGTTCTTGTGTATTCGAAGATTATGGTACATATTCATCCCTGATGAACTGTTTGTATTCCATTAAGGAATCGGTGCCTGGAATAGTATTACTCCGATTTTTCATCGTGTTTTACTATCCTCCCACTTACCACTGCATGTAGGTATTTCTCTTAGGAAAACTGCATGGTGAGCAACAATTGAATTGTTCTCTTGTGAGTTGTATAAGTACTATACTTTGGTTACCCTAAGATAACCTACTATTAGGCACTTATCCAATTTGGGTTTTAGTTTGACATCATCCAAACGTATGCCTAGTATTCCCAAATATTCAGGAATGAGAAAACCCAGTTTCTTTCCTGTTCATATCTAATATGAATTCTGTCAAACAGATTTTCATGGAACCTTATTCAAAATAAGTATTGCACTATTAAATGCTTATCCCTTTGAAGGTAAAAGGTAGCTCAGAGTGACTCATGATTAACCTTACTATGTCCAACATGGTTCGGTTTCTTTGTTCGGACACACCGTCAAATTGACGTGTTCCTGGTGGAGTCCTCATTGAAAGAATACTATACTCTCTCATGTATTCGAGAAACTTATTTCTTAAGTATTTTCATCATGGTCTAACCGTGACGAAATAATACTTTAGTCAATCTGTTTGTCTACATCGTGTCGAAACTCTAAAAGTTTCCGATTTGTGTTTCTAAAGAAACACATAACCATAACGCGATGCCACATCCGTGAAGGTCACGAAACATTCATTATCCACCTCTAGCCTAGCCAGATATGGGCCCACTTACATCACTATGAACGAGGGCTAACAGATCAGTGGTACTTACACTTTTACCAAGTAAAAAATGTTTTAGGCACTTTGCCCAATAAACTAGATTCATAGACTTCATTTGATTGTAATCCAATTTGTCCTAGTACCCACTCTTCAAAAGTGTGGATATACGAGTATTGTTTAATTGTGTCATAGACAACGATGCCACAAATAAGTCTTAACTAATCAAATCAGTTTGAGCTATATATTTATCATGTCATACGTTTGAGATTTATTTATATTCAAAATATAAATACTGTTATTCACATTTAATGTGTTTATCTCAATATCATCTTTATAAAATAAAACACTTTAGTGTTCTACAATATAAAGGTATACTCGCAACGAGTTATACTCGATATAGAGATAATATTTCTAGTCAAACTAGTTACATTATAACAATTTCCTAATTTAGTACACAACCGAAGGTTAGTTCCTAAACTTAGGTTTCTACGGTTAAAACAACGACTTTCGTCCCATTTTTGGTTCGTAGATAAATCTCATCTAAAGTCAGTATCCTGCTAATAAGCAGATTCTGCCCATCAGTACATATTTATGTACCACTATTTAGTATCTAAAATCCAATTTTATTACTAGTAGTGAACATGTTTATAACAAACATATTTGAAGTAAGAGCCTTGCCCATCTTCAATTCCTTCATGTTTGCCTTATCCATATAGTAGTCACGCTTCAGTGACCCCGTTTGCCACAGTTTAGATAGACATCTTGGGATATGTCCTTTGTCTTCCTAGAAGACTATGATGATTTTGCCTTTGCCTTTTTCTACAGCTCAGACGTCTTTGGCCAAGCCTTGGCCTTCTGGGATATCGAAGTAAGATGCGCCTTGCGCTTCTCACCCTTTTGCAAACTTTGGCTTTGGCTCCTTGAGCACAGCCATTAACTCTCCAAGAGTCTTCTATTGTAATTAATTCTTCTAAGATCTAAGTATAGACCTATGAAAATCCTTCAATTTCAACATTAAGGTTTAAAGTTCTAATCCTTAATTATGACGACGAAATTAAGGAGTCATTAAGGCAAGCATAATGGATTAAGCACTAAAGTTATCATTACATGAATCTTCCAAAGATCATGCTCTACTATTTGCTTGACTCTGGGTTTAGGCTTGAGATGTCATTTTATCAAATAAAATAACTTCTCGGTACTTAGGACTATCCTAAGGTATTATTCCCAATCTGAAATTTAAAGCCACTTAAACACATTTTCACCCAAGATTATGTTCTAAACGTTAATCTTTCAGTTTATCTTGATTCTAATAGTCCAACTATTTAATCAATCGATTTCAGGTACATTTGTATATAATGATTACTATAGTCCAACTACATAATCAACCATACTTTTAATTAGTTAAATTCAATTATATTGATTACTATAATCCAATTATAAAATCAACTATAAATTGAAACAACATTAAATATTAGTCCAACTAATATATTAATTTATTTGACGAAAAATGAAATGTGTGCTTATGACAAGTAACTAAACGAAATTACAAATCTAATACTTGCCTCCCACTATTTTTCGACGAGCCTTTAACCCTCTATTGAGTACTCGGGAAACCTAGTTTCCTAGTGGGCTCGGATCCCGTTAAATAACACACAATCTTGACTTTGGCTAACAAATTGTATGATAATTAACTAGGTAAATCTCCGGAAGTGTGCTATCACTAGGTATTTTTTTTTTGCCACAAAAATTACCTTGCTTCTCCTTGTATTCTCGGCTATACCAGAAAATTGAAAGAAGAAAAATGGTCTTGAGACCGTGAGTGAGGAGAAGAAATGAGAGAAGTGTGTTTTTTATTGGTGTTTGGAAAATGTGTATCTAATACACACTTTACACTTTCAAAAAAGTCAAGGCAAAAAACAATTAATGCCATCCAACTACCACATCAACTATTCACATCAAAAGTGACTAGACATCACATCACTCAAAGTGACAAGTGATTTGAAGCTTGATGTGACTAATGATTTGACGCTTGAAGTGACTTATGGGCCGCACTTGAATTCGAAAAGCGAGTGCGCTTGCAAACACTACCGGGCTCGGGTTCACTAATTCCAAATTAACGAATTTTCCACTGCGATGTAATTAAATAATTATGCCTAGCAAAATTACTATTTACATCGCTAACGAATTAATTCTAAATTAACTCGTTTGCCCGAATTAAAATCCGATTTTAATTTCGCGTCGAAATATAATTTCGTTTAATATATCGAATATATTATTTTATCGATTAATTCCAAATTAATCATTTTCTCTCTTTAATTAATATTTTATCCTAGATAAAATATCTCCGTAATTAATCCCAGATTAATTTTCTCTCTCTTATTAATTAATCCCAGATTAATTTTCTCTCTCATCTAATTAATCCAAGATTAATAAAGTGGGAGTCATACGTCATCGGTGAATCTTCGGGAAGCGACCCATGAGATCCCCGATATGTTGGTAGTAAATCCGGTTATTAGACTATTCGAATATGTACGTACCTAGTAATACGTGTTTACCGATTTACAAGATAAGGTTGACTTCTAGCAAAGCGTCATGCTTACCCAATTATCCAGAAATATTCTTAATGGAATATTATAATCTATATTAGGCGTAGTATACATAGTATTGTGTATAGCGATCCAGTATCGGATGTTCACGTGCAAGGCCTGGGGCTGGAATAGTGTCTGCCCCGCACGAAGCACATATCGGATGTGTGGTAACTAGTCTCTATAATCGGATAAACATGACCTAGTCATATTATCCCGATGACTGCAGTACTTAAGAGCACTAGTTCCGTATCCTACGTGATCATCATCTCCACTATAACTGAAGTGATACTTCCATCTTGACATCACACCCAATACACTACGATTCTCAATATACCTAGAAGAGGCGTACACAGAACCTGTTAAAGCCCTGGCTGACCAAAACCAAAGTATATTGATTGTCGCAAGTATTAGCGGTGCAAGTCTCAGGTTAAGACCAAATACACCTACCCTGATTGGGACTTCCATAGACACATAGTTATATTGCCAATGGAATTCTGAGGGGTCTATCTAGAGCGAAGCTGTTTTGCGTACCATCGGTAAAACACAACCTCTTATTACACTTGCATGAGTATCCAATACCCAAATATATGAGAACTATGCTGTTATACTCCCACAATACGCACAAGTGTAATACTAGTCTATTCCGCATTATCGATGTCCAATCTTGATAGTACTACGACTAGGGATATTTAATGATTAAACCTTCCTGGATTGATACTGTCTCATATCATCTCAATCCGGAACTAATCATAAGGACCTTCTATCATTTATACATCTTGGTGATCTAATCACAAATGATAAAAGAGTAATTTCCTTTGTCACATAGTTAATTTGTACAAAAACACCATGTTTTGTACAAATAGTGATGCTATGGGTCATATTTGTCCAACATCATAGTTGTCCAATAATGCGACCTTCTTGATCTTTTCATCGCCACAATGTATGATCTCACGAATCAGATGGAAACATCGAAGAACATGCTTGGATTGTTGATGAGATCGTGGTTCCTTAGCCTGCGCTATAGCCCCGTTATTGTCACAATACAATGAAACAAGCTTAACTGCTAACAGAACTACTACTAATCTAATTAGAAATTTACGGATCCAAACTTCCTCTTTTACTGCTTCAGCCGCAGTAATGTACTCCGCTTCTGTTGTTGAATCGACAACAGTCTATTGCTTGGAAGATTTCCAGCTTATTGCTCCGTTGTTCAAAAAAAATATGTACCAAGATTGTGATTTACAGTCGTCTTTATTGGTTTCGAAACTTGCATCGGTATACCCAGTTACCTCAAGTTCTCCATCTCCATATATTAAGAAAGCATCATTAGTTCGTCTAAGATGCTTAATGATATTCTTAACCGCCATCCAATGACCATCATCTGGATCGACAAGATAGTGGCTACACATGCTCAAAGCATACGAGACATCAAGTCGCGTACATATCATGGCATTCATGATCGATCCGACTACCTAAGTGAACGGGATCCGACTCATGTTGTCTCTCTCATCTTGTGTTTTAGGACAGATGTCCTTAGATAGATTGACGCCATATGATACTAGTAACAGTCCCCTCTTAGACTGTTCTATATTGAATCTCTTCAACACTTTATCAATGTACGTGCTCTGGGAGAGTCCAAGCAGCTTTCTAGATCTATCCCGGTAGATCTTTATTCCTAGAATAAAGGTTGCTTCTCCCAAATCCTTCATGGAGAATTTTATTGAAAGCCAAGCTTTCATCGATTATAGCATAGGAATGTCATTGCCAATAAGCAATCCATCATCAACATAAAGGACAATAAATGTCAGTGCGCTCCCACTAACCTTCTTATATACATAAGGATCATCCTCATTTTGAATGAAATCATATTCTTTTATGATCTCATCAAAACGTTGGTTCCAAGAACGTGATGCTTACTTCAATCCATAAATGGATCGATTTCACTTACAAACCTTGTTTGCAAGTTTTGGTACGACAAAACCGTCAGGCTGTTACATAAAAACATCCTCCAAAAGGTTTCCGTTAAGGAAAATGATTTTGACGTCCATTTGTCATATCTCGTAATCAAAATATGCAGCAATAACAATCATTACACGAATGGATTTAATCATGTCAACATGTGAAAAAGTTTCATCGTAATCGACACCATGTCGTTGATGATACCCTTTCGCTACAAGCCTAGCTTTGTACGTTTGAATGTTGCTGTTGGTTTTATTCTAGGTCCCAAGATCATCAAACAAGCATGAAGATGTGTGAAATACATATCAAAGAAGTTGCGGAATACTTACATCGATCGGTTGAGACGAAACAACGAACAAAACTCCAAGTTTTAGTCCTTCAAAGTGGCGCCCAAGCACTGCAGTCCACTGCTCAAAATTTCAGTTTTGAGTCTTCAAGAATCCAAGATTTGAGCTCCGAATCTTCGTCAAACGATTCCCGGCTCGTGGGTGGGTTTCCCTAACACCTTTGTATAACTCTCGGTGTGCTAGCACTTGGCTATTAAGCCACAAAACATGCCCTAAAGACATCATCATTCACGCCCAAAGCAGTGCAGTCCACTGCCTTGGGCGTGAGCTTTGGAGAGGAAGAGAGATGAGATTTTTAGGTTTTGGGTTAAAAGGAAATGTCCAACACTTGCTTATATATTTTCCAAAATATATAAATCATTTACCAATTGTTTTATGTCTTTAAAAACAATAAAAACAAATGTAAATGCATATATTAATTTCTTTTACCCTTGGTAAAAGGTGAAAGGGAAAAACTTTTACTTTTTCCAAAAAATCAAAACTTTTCCCCCCAAAATTTTCCCTCCAATTTCAATGGTCAAAGTCAAAGAGTCAAAGTTACTTTTCCAAAAAGTGTTTTGACTTTTATGACTTGCGATGTGATTTGCGATGCGACTTGCGGCACGTGATTCAAAATCGACGTAACTTCGCAAACACATTTCGAGCTCGGTTTCGATAATTCTAAATTAACGATTATCTCGATACCTCGTTAATAAATCCAATTTACTAATCACGTCGCTCGAGAATTAATTCTAAATTAATTCAAGTACCCGAATTAAAATCTAATTTTAATTCCTAATTGAAATCCAATTTCGTTTAATATATCGAATATATTATTTATCGATTAATTCTAAATTAATCGTTCTCTCTCTTTAAATTGATATTTTATCCCAGATAAAATATCTCCATAATTAATCCCAGATTAATTTTCTCTCTCTTCTAATTAATTCCAGATTAGAATATAATGCGAGTCATACGTCATCGGTGTGTATCATTGGGAAGCGACCCATGAGATCTCCGGATATGTTGGCAGTAAACTCGGTCTTCGGACTATCCGAACATGTAAGTACCAAGTATTACATTTTACCGATTTACAAGACAAGGTTGGCCTCTAGCAAAGCGCCATGCCTACCCAATTCTCCGAAAATATCCTTACAGGAATATGTGTCTATATCAGGCGTAGTATACGTAGTATTGCGTATTTCGATCCAGTATCTAATGATCACGTGCTAGGCTAGGGCTGGAGGGCTGGTGATGTGTCTGCCCCGTACGAAGCACATGTCGGATGTCTGGTAACTAGTCTCTATAATCGGATATACATCACCAAGTCATAATATCCTGATAGCCGCGCAGCATATAAGAGCACTAATACCGTATCCTACGTGACCATCTTCTCCATATGACTGGAGTGACACTTCCGTCTTGACATCACACCCAATACACTACGATTCTCAATATACCCAGCATCGGCGTACACAGAACCTGTTAAAGCCCTGGACGACCTCA